>CP092863.1:164601260-164672155 GCA_030710605.1 Cordylochernes scorpioides
ATAATTCAATAGCGCGAAACGCATTCGTAGATAGATGTTCTTGATTTATCAAGAAAATGGGTTGGCCAAATATCAGGGAACAGATAAAATTAATGTTTAGTTGATTTCTGTTCCACTAGATAGCGCTCTGCCATCTAAAAAGCACATGTGTCAGGTAATGCCTTCATTATTTTATACTAGATGAATGACACGGGCAACGCCCGGGTTTACCCGATTAAATGTGCTATTCAAAGACTATACAAAACTGTGCGCGCGCACAGGGAAGTCACGTGCTCGCCGGCAGCCAACGGTCGGTGGGAACTTGGACTGTCCAACCGGCCGGCAGCCGGACGATTACATTTTCTCGAAGGGGGGGGGGGGGGGGGGGGGCAGGGAAGCCACGTGCTCGCCGGCAGCCAACGGGCGCGCGCCGCCGTCAGATCGCCCGCGTTCGGGCGCTGCTCGTGAGCTAAGTAGAATAATTTGAATATATAGTTTTAATAATTGGTTTATATATATTTTTTTAAATAGCCTATCGTCATCCCCGTTATTTTTACCTATGTATGGAAATTTTGGTTTGAATTAGTGAACTACTGCGAATTTGTATACCGGGCATACAGACCAACAAACAGACAAACATACAAACATTCATTTTTATATATATATATATATTTATATATTTTGAATGATTAACGCTTATTTGGATCAATTTATTTATTAAAACTTTCAATATTTCGATGAGGCTGTTCCTCTATCTTCCTCGGGGATTCTAACCCTGTAAACAAATCATCCAGGGGATGTACGAGTGGCGAAATTATATATGTTGATATAATATTACTTATATACTTGATATAATATATATAAAAATATAAAATAATGCATAAAATAATGCATTGGGTTTACAAAGCGAGATTGGCTCAGCTACTATCATCTTAATCCATAACACAAATATCTTCGATGGAGAGAGGCGAATTGCCCCTGTAAGAATTAGAAAATAAAATCCGAAATATATATCAAAATATTGTTATCATAATATAGAGTAATAAGGCGCCGTCTATATATGTGAAATGAAAGTATTTAAGCATGAATGTTTCTTTTAAACACAAGATATATATTAGAATATACTAATAGCTGACGCTTTATAATGTCTCGTGTAAAAAAGCTTTGGTTTTGACGTAGAGGCTTAATCCTACAATTAGCCGCAGGGAAATAAAATTTACAGCTCTGAAGAATTACTTAGTGATCTTAAGTTGGTCTCACCTAATCTACTCATAATCTTAACCAAAATGTCACATAGAAAAAAACAGAATCGAACCACTTCTGTATTAGAGATGACTTTTGTTGTGAGAAACGTAATAATTACTCTCTATTAAAACATAAAACTTCTTTATTGAAGGCACAAAAAACTATTAATATAAATTTCTATAATAAAACTAAAAACTCTTACACCTAAACGTCTCCACATATACTATCTCTCACACCACTCTCAAAGAAATACATATATTTATATACATTCAGCACCACAGAATAAATTAAATCACAGATTAATTCAATCACAGAATGAAAATGAATATTTCAAATAATTAACATCAACAACTATTTATTTTTAGTATAAAAGGGTTAAACTATATTTATTCTAGAAATAAAAAACAGAAAGGTAACAAATTTAACAGCTCTCAGGATTTCCATAGTGATCTTCAGTTAGCCTCCAGTAATTTACTCAGAACCTCAACCAAAGGGTCTCATATAAAAATCAGAATCGGTCAACTTCGGGATGAGATGTCTATTTATTTTTATCCAAAGAATTATAAAACTTTATTTATACTAAATAAAAAACAGAAAGGTAATAAAGTTAACATCTGCTAAGGTTTCCTGAGTGATATCTTCAGTTACCACCCCTAATCTACTCATAACCTCAACCAAAATATCACATAGAAAAACAGAATCGACCAACTTCAAGGAGAGATAGCGATTTATTTTGAACGAAAATCTATTACACTTTATTTACACACACAAGTAATGTAATGAAAGTAATTTGACGAGTATCAGTATAATTTAAATTCTAATAAATAAAATATTCAAAAAATAAAGATTTGTATCAAAGTTATTTTAATAAAATAACAGCCGACGTTCTACATCACTTATATTTTCATTCTTTTTTAGAAAAATTCTTCAAATTGATTTCTAAAATAGTGTACACATGGAAAAAAAATATAGTGCACTAACATTTGTAAATTTTATTACATACATATACAACACACACAATATTATATAGTTTTGTAAACGAATAGGCGCTACATATCGAGACCACTAAAAAAAAAGAGGTCAAGTGAATAGCAAAAAAAAGATTTTCTTTTGCAGCTGAGAGCGAGATAGTAGAAATGGTAGAACATTAGGCCGCTAGAATGGGGCAATCGCTGATGCCCACTGGCACGCAAGGGAATTTGCACGCGACATCAGAACAATTTATTATTGAACCGTTCTGTCAGTATCAAAGCCATTGTTAGACCTTCAATAATGTACCAACTTTCTACACAACCTCACCAATAAATATTGTTTGTTGCAATCCATTATTTATTCCGTTTCGTTCATCAAAAATTTGTTTTTATTATATATGGCTGAAATTATAAATATTGTTAGAATATATATACCATCTCTCTGTTCCACACACAATGATATATTCAATTTATCTGAGAAATAAAAAAAGGGAAACTTTATGGGATTTATTTCTTGAAAAAAGACACCTCGGCCAGTATAAATCTTTTTATTACCTCGACGTTTCGACAAAAAGCTTTTGTCCTCGTCAGGAGCAAATAAAAATTAAAACATATAGCAAGGCGTTTAAAAATCAGTCTAAGGTTCTAAGGGCGTTCTCACGCGATATTCGAAATTTTGTACAACATCCAAAGCACGAGTCAAAAATAAATATTTAACTCACAAAGACTACGATCTTTGAAATAAAATTATGATATACATATTTATATATATTAAGAAATTATAAACAAAAATAAATATAAAAAATAATAATAACATTTAAAAGATTTCACAATAGTATATATTAATCGATATCTATTATGTACAATTTATACTTACCCTTTATAACTACTTTTTTAAATTTAAAAACAAATTGTATTGTAGCGGAATATCTTCATATACATTTAAAGTTCTCTTCCCCATTTCCCGTGATACCCACCCCTCTAAAAATAATCTTTCTTTTTTAAATTTTATATTCCTATGAAATATCTCAATATCATTCGAATCTGGCCTATGTCCTGAATATAATGCATGTTCCCCAATTTTGCTTAACGCCCTCCTCCCCATTAAACCCTGTTGGTGTTCTTTAATCCTAGTCTCTAAATTACGGCCTGTTTCTCCTACGTAAATTTTGTCACATTGTGTGCATTTAATTCCATAAATTACATTACTTGGTTTTAATGTGCCTATGTTATCCTTCATTATTCTATTTCTAGTTAAAAATTCCCTTTTTGTCCCGTACTATACCAAATATTATATTTAAATTTTCTCATTTATGGGATTTACTTCTCCACAGGTCAACTGTTGATCGTTTTATTCATTTTGAATATTTTTGAATTGTAAAGAGGCCAAAATAGAATTAACTCTTTTGTTTAAAAGACATATATTGGGTCAAAAAATAATTTATTTACCAATATTTAAGTTGGCTGAACGCCAAACCTTTTCAAGGTATTATAACACATTTATGTCAACAACAAACTCAGCGCCACTTAAGTTTGTTGTTGACCAATTGGTAAATAAATTATTTTAAAATCCAATATATGCATAATTAATTAATGATCTATTTATGGATTACTCTATATTTTAAAAAAGAAATAACTCTGGCTAACTATTACTTATATATCAGTGTGTCGTGATTTGTTCTTATTTGTTTTCGGTCTGGTTTATTGTATATAAAATGAATTGTATATAAGTTGCTAAAATGTATTTAGGCGCAAGTATCACAAGTTTGGATATAGCGTCCGATATGTCAAATAAATATGGAAGTGTCTCGAGATATATCTCATATACACTTTATACCAGAAATGATCGATGCACAAAGAAATAGTTGTCTTATTGGGACAAAAAAATTGGTGTATGTGAATAACATCTATAGGTGAAAACTCGATTGGAACTTTAGAAAAATTGTTTCCATACAGAGTTTGTTCGTCACGAATTGTGAAAAGCAATATTTCTTTGAAACCTCACTGCCCTGAATTCAGGCTGCCACCTGCTTCCATCTCTCAGTTTTGACAAATTCTGAAGATTTAATTTAAACACTTGTTGATCTGATGATATCAATGCCCGCCCTGGACTGAAAAGGTATTTAGTCCGAAAACGTCGACCCTAGGTGGGCGCTTCTCAGTTTTCTGAGGCTGGTGTGGAGGCATTGTAAACGATTTAATTTAAACACTTGTTGATCTGATGATATCAATGCCCGCCCTGGACAGAAAAGGTATTTAGCCCGAAAACATCGCCTCTAGTTGGGCCCTTCTCAGTTTGCTGTTTCTGGTGTGGCGGCTTTGTAAACGATTTAATTTAAACACTTGTTGATCTGATGAAATCAATGTGGACTGAAAAGGTATTTAGCCCGAATAAAATAGCCTCTAGGTGGGCTCTCCTCAGTTTTCTGATGCTGGTGTGGCGACTTTGTGATCGACCTGAATCAGCCAGTTTGCGGAAACAGTCAATGGCTGGCGCCTATATAGAGACGACCTCAATTTTCTGAATTATTGTCATCCCGAAAAGCAGCTATCTAAATTTATATAGGAATATTAAAAACATAGTAAGCATATCCTGTCCACTAATATAAGCGTTTTTATAAGGTAGAGCACCATCTAATAGAACAAAAATAAACTAAACGTTGATTTTACCTGTTTCCTGATATTTGGCTGACCCATTTTCATGATAAATCAAAAAAGGCCAACCACGAACGCATTTCGGGCTTGAGCCTATCATCCAAATGGCAGAATATCAGGGAACAGGGTATATCAACGTCTAGTTGATTACTGCTCCACGAGATGGCGCTTTGCCATCTGAAAATTATCATTTTAGTGGTCAACACCTGACCTTTATTATTATTATTTTCATATTTACTATATAACACAAAAATCGAAGCACCAAGAAGCAGTTGTCCGATTTATAAGAAAATACGTATACAAAGAGGTTTCGACCAAACATGCAAATGATTGAAATTTGGTGGCCGATTTATGCAAAGCAAGAGCTCCAGCGCATCTGAAATGCGCAACCAGCACGAGCATTCTAGACTCAATATTCGGCGCGGCACGAGCTGATATTCAGAATTTCCGTTTAATATTTTAGCAATACGCCTATTTCTACTGTTTCAATGCCTCGCCGAAAGATTCGTGCTCATTACGAACATATGTCAGAGTTTGAAACTGGTCGTGCCATTGGATTGAAAGAGGCTGGTTGGACTAATCGCGCGACATCTGTGTCAAAGTGATGCGGCTATTAGCCGATGTTGGCAAAAGTGGGTCAACAACGGAAGTATGCAACGTCAGCACGGCAGCGGTCGACCAAGGGCAACAACAGAGGACAGAGCAATTGTCAGAATGGCTGTCGCAGCACTAGATTCCACGTTAACTACCATCCAACGTGTGACCGGCACACAATTGTGCAAAATGACAATCAACAGGCGACTGAGAGAGCGGAATCTAAGAGCACTCCGACCGTTACGATGCCTAACCCTCACACCCCGTGCACCGACAAGTCCGACTACAGTGGTGTCGGGAGCGATCAACTTGGAACTGCGCTGACTGGGGACGTATAGTATTTAGTGACGAGTCCCGTTTCTTACTGTGTCCTGACGACAGTCGCAAACGTGTCTGGAGATGTCCTGGGCAGCGTGTGGATCCTGGCCTTACTGTCGAACACCACACAGGTCCAGAGCAGGGCGTTATGTTCTGGGGTGCCATTTCATTTGATAGCAGGACACCATTGGTAGTCATTCCTGGCACCCTGACAGCACAACGATACGTAGATGACATTATACGGCCTGTTTTGTTGCCGTTCCTCTCACATCACCCCGGGCTTACTATTCAACAAGATAATGCCCGGCCACACACGGCACGTGTTACTATGGATTGTCTTCAATCTTGCCGAACTCTTCCGTGGCCAGCAAGGTCGCCTGATCTCTCGCCCATAGAGCACATCTCGAACGTGATGGGAAGGCGATTGCAACCATCCCAGAATGTTGACTATTTAGCCCGACAGTTGGAGACAATTTGGCAAGAAATCCCGCTGCAACACCATCCGGAATCTTTATCAGTCCATGACACGCCGGGTGGCAGCCTGCATCCAGGCCAGTGGGGGTCTAACGACATATTGACATTCTCAATTTGTGACGATCAAACTATGAAATAAAACAATTAATTGTTCTGAAATTTTATTAGTTTTTTCCCTATACATGCTCTTCACATACACCAATATTTGTCCTAATCTGACAACTCCTTCTTGGTGCGTCGATTTTTTGTTATACAGTGTATATATTAAAAATGAAGAAGGCATATCCTGACGCGATATTTTTGGTCCCAGAGGCTTTTTGAGAAACCAAGAAATAGGTATTTAAGGCCAAACTTGCTTAAATACGCTCAACAATGAGAAGAAAATAATAAAAAAATAAAAAGGCCAGGTGTTGATATTAAAAATAAAGAAGCTATCTTCTGACCAAAAGCACATGCGCTTTTTAGAAGGTAGCTCGCCAACAGCGCGAAAAGCGTTCGTAGATGGCTTTTCTTGATTTATCAAGAAATTGGATTTGACAAATATCAGGGAACAGGCTAAATCAATGTTGATTTGGTTTCTGTTCAACTAGATGGCGCTCCGCCATCTGAAAAGCACATGTGCTTTTGGTCAGGATATGCCTTCTTTATTTTTAATATCAACACCTGACCTTATTGTTATTATTATTTCTATTGTTTTCCTCCTGAATATATAACAATAAAGGTAAAATAAATGTATCGACTCTAGAAATATTCATAACTGGATCCATATCAATTTACATAGCGGGTGTTTACCAAGGTCTAACCTTTAACCCCATATAAAACGCCCCGCTATATGAAAATATATTTATTATTTTATAATATGTTTCAATAGAATATAATTAATTCAAAGCGATTCTATTGTATTTTAATCAATCAAAAGTTTAAAACTTCAAATCTATATTATAAAGCGTTAAATATATGATAATCTAGCCAGTTACTATACATAGTAAGTCAATGGTCCAATTGAATCAATTTGTAACATAATAATATCCAAGTTGTAATGCAATTTATATGCAATTTTGAAAGCTAAAGGATTGGTTATGTAAATTTTAACAGAAATAGTTTCCTTTTATATATTCATTTTAAAATATTTACTACTTTTTATTCAGTTTATTCAAATGTAGAGGGGAAATAGGTAGAAAATACCAAGAAAAATCCTAAATTTTAAGAAAGGTATTCTACTCTAAACAATATCTAAATACATATACATCTTACAAAGTACATAATAAAATATGAATTTTATACAATTGTTTAACCTTTTTAGTAATATGAATATATTCTTAAAAACAAATATTATATATATTGATTTATTAACTTATATTTTTGCTTTATATTGTTCTGATATCTAAATGTATTTAGAAATTCTCAAAATAAGTTATAGGATCAAAGGAATATACTTAAATATCGCCTTTGAATATGATTATATTTGAATATTGTAGCATTATATATGTTCTGCTTTGTAAATATAAGTTAATGTATGATAGAGATATTAGAATAGATTTTGGAATAAATAGATATAAACGTATTTATATAAAACGGAATATATTTGATTTTTATTTTAATGCCTGTTATCCGTTACACATACACAAATACACTCCGAATGTATTCAATTCAAAATCATAGAGGTATCTCATAGATAAGTTGAATATTGGCGACAAACAAACATGGCGACTCATAGAGATTTCATAAGGCCCGATTCGTTGTTAGCAGCAATGACGTACTTTTTCCCTCTGGTAAATTATGAAGCTTATATAAGGTTATATAAAATATTATAAAATTTTATGAATATGGGTAACTGATTTGGGCATCCTTCTTTCTTTTTAAAATACATAATAAATAAAAATATTCATAAAAGGAAGTCTAAAATATAGAATCATTCAATAAAACCGTGCTAAATTCCATGCTAAATAGTTCTAAACAAAACTCTACATGCGATGAAAAAATAACTAAAAAAGAATAAACATTAGTAAATTGTAGACTCCCTTTTCGATTTAATTTGAAAAATAATTAATATTGTCTATAAACAAGAAAAATAGAAAGGGTAAAATTATAATTTTTACCTTGTCTTGATACGCCGCGATGCAATCTGAAACAAAATAGGTTGAAAGGTAATGGAAACATACCTGTGGTGTTGCTTACGAAGAAGGAGTTAATTCGTTTAAGCCAGGCGTCGGCAAACTGTGGCTCGCGAGCCACATGCGGCTCTTTGGATGTGAAGCTGCGACTCTTTATATAGTTCCATACGCAAATATTTTTAAGCGAATACTATTTATTGTTGGCAAGAAACAAATTTGTGGCTTTTCAAAAACTTTGAAATTTTGTGAATTGTAATATTTTACACTTCCGACTCAACGGTTTGACAACCCCTGGTCTATCATAACAATAAAACTTGAAGAGATTAAAAGAATCGCAGAAGATATCCAAGAAAACAACAAAGAGTAGCAGAATTACTTATTGTTACTTCAACAATGAAATAATCACTAAATAATATTCTTTACATTTCAAGATTCTAGATAAAGTTGTGAAAAACGTTCGAAAAACTACAAAACTATTTTTTAACAATTAGTTTCTTTAATTTCAAAATGCAAACTTTCAAGCGATAATCGCTATTCAACGGGCTTAATTATAACATATTTTTCTTATAAGATTGATTACAAGGCGTAAACGCTTTGAAGAACGATCATCGCTTGAAAGTTTGCATTTTGAAATTAAAAGAAACTCATTGTGAGAAAATATTTTTGTAGTTTTAAACTCAATTATATTTACCTATTATATATGTATTATTCAAAAAAATTCAAAATATTGGCATCAATGAAAATCAATATATATTGTTTGTAGAGGCTTTTGAATCGGTGTTTATATATATATACGAATTTCTAATAATTTGAGATAAAATTTATAAAATATAAAAAGGAATATGTCAGATAATAAAGGGTTGTCCAATGAGGAGAGGTTTTCGCTTCTTAAAATTTATAAATATTTTTTAAAATCATGAAATAAAGTTTGATGTGACCAAAACTAAGACAATTATTTTTATGCTAAAATTCTAACTAATATTCCTAGGTAGAGATTTGGTTCGCATTATTGAGAAGGAAGCTAAAGAAATAAAGAGGGTCAATAAAATTTAGAAAAAACGCTTTACTGGGAGAGATCTCTAATGATGAAAATTAATCCCAAATATTCTTCTATTTCAGTTAAACACGGTAGGTTCTTTATTTGAGGACGATAAAGTTTGCTACATTTTGTCTTTTGATAAAAAGTTTTGGAAAAAACTCTGAAAAGTTATTTTCATCAATATTAGTAGAAATATTAATATTGGCTAGGAATCTGTCCCATCAAATATGAATCCCCAAGTAGGTTACCCAAATTACATACCGATACTATGTTGTATTGGATTTATTCATCTATATTGACTGCATATGAATATAGATTTGTAGATTAAAGCTTTCAAAACACTACTGAGAGGTTAATCAAGATTACTTACGCTTGCCAATATTTTTCTTCTAGGTAAAGTGTAAATGTTTCAATTCATTATTATGATTTTGGTTGGATATAATTTATAGCTAGTGTTATATCGTTAACATATTATTTTAATTACACTACCTAATATGGAAACTTAAGACTACACCCGACGAAACGCTTCTTCTTCTTTTTTACCTCCAAACTGGGTGAAGTAAAATATGTCTGCCTTTGTATTTAAGACTGGGAGTACTACTCAGTGGCACGCCGACACGCATCGTGGACCATTTGAAGAAACTCACTGGCTTGACAGTCGCCGAGCTGGTACATCGAGCTCAAGACAGGGATTGGCTGGAGTCGCTTCGTGTTTGGAATGTATTAGGTATAGTGGGACACAACTTTCGATCGCAAATAAAATGATTTTATATGATAACTCAATTTACCAAAATCAAAACAGAGTTTGACTAGATGTATCAGTAATGTAGCTATAAATGAAGATTTGAATAGAAATTTGCATTTCAAAGTTGTAGCATTGGTTTGATGCTTTCAAAGGTTATTAAATATACTAATATTTAATAAATATATAATAAATAAACTTTTTACCTGATATTTATTTTTAATTTTTTTCAATGTTTTGGGGGTAAATATTGCTCACATAAATATACTAATGGTATGATGGCAGTACTCACTCTGTAATGGAGTTAGATAAAATGTGTTGATGAAATATTAGGTCTGCTTGAAAGTGGTGGTTCATTAAAGTATATTTCAAGTACATTCTCAGTGACTGAACACAGGATTCCACCGCCGTTTCAAAGCCAAGACTTCCCTTCAGGATGACGATGTTCCTATAGACGATACGACGAAAAGCGGCTTTTCACGACGCTAGAAAAAGGACTGAAAGGTACTAGGGACAAGGTTCCAAGACTTAATTGTAATCCTTAACAGAACCAGTCAGATCCATATCAGTAACTACAATATTTGAAAGCGGTGAGTCACAGCTCCCATAGCTCTCATACAAGTATCTCAAATATACAAAGCGATCATTAAGTATAAAAAAAACAAAACCTTTTTTTTCAATCGATATTTAATTCATATTAAGAATGAAACTTCTATTTGCTTAAAATATTCTCTTTATTTATATCTATTAAACTCTCGAAAGATAAAAATATATTCAAAGAATAAAAATGTTTTCCTCTATATAATTTAAAATATGGTAAACAATTCAATGTAATAAATGAATCAAATCACTGAAATAGAAAACAAAAATATTTATCTTAAACTACATTCAATCACAAATATTATTTAGAGAAAAATAGCTTTAAAAAATCTCTAAACAATTTCTCTTCGAAGGTAAAATGAAACCAATTTCTTTTAGTCGAAAAAATATATTTTAGCCGTTGTTATTGGGATAAAAAAAAACTTAGGGATTTTAATAGGTCACAGCACCAGTTTTAATCTAAATTAAAATGTTGCCATGGTTCAGAAAGAAAAAAAGAAAGAGGCGTACTCTCTAATTACACCCCAAAACACAACTCGCGAAGAAAAAATATCTTCAACAATATGTGGAGTTGCCATAGTTACGGGGCTGAAACAAATACCCAGGATGCTCCCGATATCCAAGTTTTACATTTTGTCGAAGAGCTAAAGCACTTATAAGCTTAGATTCCGAGGTTCTCATAAAAAAGTGTGAATACTGAATATATTTTCTAAATGGTTTGGAAATCCCTTTTTTGTATATATTCCTCTAGTGGATCTCACACTTGTAACTTTTACATTTTACGAACATATATACCTAATCGAGGAAAGTAAAATTCATTTTAAAAAACATAATAAACCGATATTTTTTTGAAAATATTAATTATTTTAAAAATATATATATGTTTATTTTTTCTTACACTAAAATTATAATAAATGTATATGGTTTACATATATATAATTTTTCATTATATAATCCATAAAATGTAACCTAATATAAATGTTCTACCATGATTACTAGTTTCATGTAAAGTGATTGGTTTAGTGTATCATTATATATATAGTTTTTGCTTATTCCTAGTACACGTGGTATAGGCCATGATAATCATGGTCGGTAGAAGTTGGCGATTGCTTCTACTGTATGTGCACCAAATGTCTACACACGTGGAAAGCAGTTCGATAGTTTGCACTTACAAATATGCCAGAGCTCCGTTTTTTTACTTGCACTCGCTGGTGGGTTGGAGTTCTGCAATAATTCGGGGACCATTGGAGCTTTATATTTTTAATCAGAAAAAAGTGCCCAATGCGGATTTGATCCCGGGTCGTAGTGGTTCAGACCCTCCTTCTACCGTCCACCCTATTTTTCATCTTCGTCAATCATTATGATACATATTATTTATTAGAATGATTTATAATTAAACTTTTCATTTTCAATTCGAAATTGTTATTGGTATAAATAGTGCTGTTCTTACATGATATTTACACTGAAAACTGCAAACTGCAAATAGCCATTAGATTTCTTCACGCTGAGAGAAAGTGATATAACTTCAAATATTCAGAATGAATAAAAAATCAAAGATGTTAATTTGGATTAAAAATATTTTAAATATTCTATATTTGTAAATATATAATATAATATTTACTATTTTTATTTCTGTAAAAATAAATATTTGCTGTGAAACCTGTTGAACGTCGTTATATAATCAAATCCGCATTTTATTGTATTATAAATTACTTATTAAATATTTACGAACGGAAAATGCGTCCAGTGTAGCCTAGCGGACATGTAATCTGCCCAGTAAGCGGAACACTGTGGGTTCGATTCCCATCCCTGGACACTTTATTTTTCCGTTTATCATTACTTTTCACAATTCATCCTTTCATACTTCATCTCTAAGGTTAGAAATAATCGTTATTTCTCCTTAAAATAAATTTCGATTTTCCGTTCAAAAGAAACACATGCGGGATATTTTCAAATATCGTTCTACAATCATAAGCCGCATTATATTGGATTAAAACTATTTTACGAAGTATCCAAACAGTAATTTATTGAATAGAGAGTAACTGCATCAATACCGATTTTAAATATATCTAATTGTATGAATGTCATTCATAGTTTTATCATATCTACTTATTATATTTAAAATTATTATTAAATTTAGAATTTATTCAATTCAACCCCAATTACTAAGCCGTCTAAATGTACTAAATTGCCCAAGGCAATTGAGGACCACGAACTCAATTTTAATGGAGAACAAACCGGGAAATTTTATTTTAGAAATTTAGCAAAGTTAGAATTTGCTAGGGTATACATTTTACATCATTTTAATAAGCAAAGTTTGTTTTCCAGTTGTATGCTTAACCTCTGTTTACAGCTACTATTTTAATGAACATTTATATGTGAAAAATAGTACAAAATGAATTTTTACTTGGATCAGGTGAATATTTCAAGAAAAAGAACATTTCCTAATCGTGCAACTAAAAGTTGCTGATGGCTTGCGCCAACCGAAATGTTGGCAAATGAATATTTTATTCAATCCAATGTGAGGTTTTTATTATCTAAACATATAGTAGATTAACAGAAAAGATGAGATAAAAAATTAAAATGAATCCTTATTATTAAAAATATAGAAACAACCTTCTATTGTCTTTACTGTCAAGGAAATATTTTGGGAAAATTTGTCACATTCTATGTTGGACCCACACCGCACTAAAATTGTATTGGATGATTCTGCTTATTTATATGATCAACTCGAAGATTAATCCTTATATCTATAAAAATTAAATCCAAAAATCGATGTTTGTTATCGCGTTGCGCAAAATCTACAGAATAAATTATTATGAAATTTCGCATGTAGGTAGCTGAAGAGTTCGTTTAACATATAGGCTATTCAAAAAACTAAAAAGGTTAATGTGCTCTTTTAAAATAATATAAAACAAAAAGGCGATAGTTCCAGCCTTTTACCGCTTGGGCGCAGCACTGGACGCGACGATAAATGAATTTGATTGGTTAATAATTAACACGTGGTTTGTTTACACGATGAATGCTAGTTTGTTCACATGATGAATGTTTTTAAAAGGTAAGATTATCCAATCGCCGTGAAACTTTAGGAAGTTATTCATTATACTACTGGGAGGGTTTCTGGTTTGAATTTGGTTTGAAATAAATATTCTTTGCAATTTTATTTGCAAATTTTCTACTTTCACTCGCAAGCAGCGCCTCTAGCGGAATCTGGTGAAATTATATTTATAATTATAAATTGTAACAATGCTTAAAATGTGTTCTAAGTATAATCAATTTAATTTGAGAATTTAGTAAAATAATATTCCAATGACGTAAAAAAAAAACTTGGAATTTCAATATTAATATATATTTAAAGAAAATATTGTAACCTTTTTGTGTTAAATGTTAAAATGTAATGCTAAAATATATTTTTACATTGTTAATTTAATTTGTTGTTGTTTTATAATAGTGAAGATGCAAATTATGTTGTTGCTGTTGTTTATTATCGTTTGTCTATATGAAAAACTTACATTGTATGTGATGATGATAACAAAATGAATTTTTAAATTAATATAGTATAATTAATTGAGAAAAAAATAAATAATTAATTATCAAATTCACAAAAGTGACAATATCTTATTTAAAATATAATAAATGTTTTCAAAAAATTATGTTTTTCAAGATTATATTTAAACGCGTATAACAATTACTATATTTATATACGTTTATAAATCAATATATAGGTGGATTGGATGTTTTCTAGAATCGTTTTAACAAATGTTCGTTAGGCAAACTTTTACTCGGATAAAAAACCGGGCGAAGCCGGGTACATTCGCTAAATACAGTTATTTACAAATATTCGTTTGTGGCAATATACTATTCCTTCAACTTCAAATTACCGAGTGGACCAATTAATACTGATTTTTTTTTCAACTTATCGAGTATTTTTCAAGGGACCGGAAAAATTTTCAAATTATCGAGAGTATGACAAGTATAGATTCAGTAGGGATTGGATGTTTGCTAGAATCGTTTTCAACAAATGTTTGTTTGGCAAACCTTTATTCGGGTAATATTCAGGCGAAGCCGGGAACATATATATATGTTTGTCGGCTATGCACGCCCTCAATATGTAACTAATCTCGCTGAAATTTTAAAGGACAGAGTTAAATCTGGAAGAGTGTTTTTGTCTCTCTCTCGCACCTTAACCAAGAAAAATTATAGTACTGAACAAAAATATTTTTTAGTCAGAAATGATAATGACAATATTTCTGTATCATGCTTTATTGACATAAACGAAATTATTTAGGGGAATATTCACTAAAGCAGTCCACGGGCGGAGCCAGATAATAATTTTTAGTGGGCAGGAACAAAATTCTACCGCGAAACATTCATTCGAGCAGAAGGCACACGAAGCCAGGTCATCTCTACATATAAAATATCGTTTTCTCGGCCTTTAGCTAAGATCATGTAGTATATCTCTAGATATTTTTATTTATATATATCTTATTAAAATTCTATTCAGTAGAGAAAGTGGATATGTTTGCTCGAAAAATATAATTTCTATATTATATAAATATATTAGCCGAATGACCCGGGCAACGCCCGGGTTTTACCCGATTAAATGTTTTTATTCAAATACTATTCGTTACAATTATAAATTGGCGCCGTGGATGTCACTCTTGTGAAACGTCCCACTCCAAACTTTGTGTCTGAGAAGCGATATTTTTATAGAAAGATGATCTGGCTTTTGTTTTCTGCTCGAATGAATGTTTTTCTGCTAGAATTTTGTTCCTGCGTACAAAATAATGAACTGGTTTCACCCGTGGTCTCTGCTTTTTGGAATTTTTTCCCGATATAATTTTGTATCTGATAATCAAACATGATACAGCAATATCGTCATCATCATTTTCTGACTAAAAATATATAGTTTTAATAATTGATTTAAATATTTTTTAAAATAGCCTATCGTCCTCCCCGTATTTTTTACCTATGTATGGAAATTTTGGTTTGAATTAGTAAACTACTGCGAATTATTATTATCATAATTATCATAATATTCTGTGTGTTCCGGAATATTATTATCAATAATATTCGTTAGGCAAACTTTCACTCGGATAAAACCCGGGTGAAGCCGGGTACACACATTCGCTAGTTGTTTATATAATACAATATTTGAGAAATTGACAGGGTTGGCGATTCTGGGAAAATATCTTACTGACGGGCCAAGCTCCTCCAATACATCCATGATACTAAATATATTAGTAAGATATTTTATTAATGAAATAAATATTCCTGTGTAAAGTTATTTATATCGTAATTAAATGACCCTCTCTAATGTATAAGGCTTTTTGTTTGAATCATATAAGAATATGTCAAATATATAAACTGTTTGTGTCGGCTAAAACAATTAAAATTTATTAAAAACAGCACAAATGTTAAATTGTACTAGGACAAGGTGGATAAATTAAGGAAAATGCATCTCCTTATCGTGCAACTGATAGCTGCTGATTGCTTGTGCCATTTACGGTTATGTGGTTAGTGTTTCTCGATTAATCAAGCATGGTTGTTTGAAAAATAGTACACATATGAAATTGTACTACGATAAGGTGGATATATTAAGAATAAGGCATCTCCTTATCGTTAAACTGAAATTTGACCATTGCTCGTGCCATTTATGGTTACATGGTTAGCGTTTCTTGATTAATCAAAAATGGGCGTTTGACAATTCTGAAATGAGTAAAAATCAATGAATATTTATTCGATAGATAACGCAAGCCATCAGAAACTTCCAATCGCGCGATGAGGAGATGCCTTTTACTTGAATTAAAATATAAGAATCAAACAAGAAAAATTTAGCCTCTTTGATGAGCTGAATTGTGTATAGAATCGATGAATACATATATCCTGTAAAAAATAACTTATTCAGTTATTACATTTTATATAATCTACTTTAAACATAGTTTTCAGGTAAATTACTGGTGTTATATCAAATTATCAGATTCATAACAAATTATCCTAGTCTATAATACTTTATAATTCTATATATTTTGAATAAAACTCTTATAGGAAATCTATTATTATTGATTCAAATAGTTTTCAAAGTTTAATGGATTCGTTCAAATTATATGATAAGAAACTTTTTAAAAGGAATCAAATAATGGTAATATTAAAGTGAACATATTTTATAAATAGAAAACAGAAATTGTGGTTCGATCCAAAGGAAAAAGGCAATCGAAGCTGTAACTGACAACCTTAGTGAATAAAGTATTGTTTGATCCACTTTAAGTGACATTTACCTGAATTGATTGAAAGTGCGGTAAGTTAGAGATTTTTTCTAACGCTTTTAGCAATGTGTTTCTACATATATTCTGTTTGTTCCTCATTTCATATATATAGTTCGAAAACATACTATGAGGGAAATGTTTAAAAGAAAATTTGTTCTAAATGTATTTATAAATACAAATAATCAAATAAATATTCCATTATTGAGAATATAATTGATGAATATTAACAATGATACAAGGAAAATGTTTAATACAAATATCACCACAGAAATATTCTCTCTCCATTGTGTAGAATATAATTGATAAATTCTAAAAATTATGAAAATATTAATCAACTGAACAATTATGTTTATAATGAACGTTACTGTAATCACTACTAGAAAATTACTTGATAAAACTCTCGATTCTTGCCGAAACTTTTAGCGACGTATAATAGGTTTTTATAATATTTTTAGGAAAAGTCAATAGCAAGGCAAATCTATATATATATAAATCAATGTTTGTATGTTTGTTTGTTTGTTTGTATGTTCGGTATACAAATTCGCAGTATTTCACTAATTCAAACCAAAATTTCCATACATAGGTAAAAAAATACGGGGAAGACGATAGGCTATTTTAAAAAATATATAAATCAATTATTAAAACTATATATTCAAATTATTCTACTTAGCTCACGAACAGCGCCCTCTATCAAAGATTAGATTAAATTATGCTGATGCAAACAAATAGATAATGCTAATAACAAACAATTATAAAAAAAATCTTATCTAAATATATATCACTCGGGGTAGATATGCACACGGGTCAATCCCGGGGCGAAGCCCGGGTCACCCGTCTAGTATTATATATATGCTAACTAAGTATTTATAATAAATATTCTTTCTGTGAATAAAACCACTTTATACACTGATATGTTAAAATATTTGGAAGGGCCTGGAATTAGAGCGATATGGAACTCTTGCGAAACCCCGCTGGAAAGATTTCCATTAAAACTTTCAATATTTTTTACCCTATAAAATTAAGATAAATTAGTTGTTTTCTTCATCATACTATATATGGTTCACAGTTTCATACATTATAATAGTTTAATTCTCAAAAATAGATAAATAAATAACAGATAGAAAATATAAGATAAAAATTATTCTTTTTATAAAAAATAGACACTTCGGCCAGTTGGAGTTTTTTTATTTTCTCAACGTTTCGACAAAAATCTTTTCTTTTCTTCAGGAGAGGTAAATAAAAATAAAGCATTTGGCAAGGCGCTAAAAATTTACTTCTCCTGACGAAGACAAAATATTTTTGTCGAAACGTTGAGAAAATAAAAAACTCCAACTGGCCGAAGTGTCTATTTTTTATATAAATATGAATGCCGGCCAGACAGCCTGTATCTTTACGATAAAAATTATTCTATCAGCAACAAGTAAAAATTATTTATCTTAATAATATGATGACAATATTAATGGAAGCATATGTTAGAATGTGATAGCAATATGTAGCCAAAAGTAAATCGACATTAATTTGCCGTCAATATACAATATTAGTGCAATATTGGTCTTACAATTACCAATCCATCTAACCAATGGGATGACTTGTGCAGCAATCTATCTCTCAGGTTAAGTAGTTGTATGATCTCATGGGAGGACCAAGCCATTAGAATCCCCCTAATCTCTACCGGACAATAAACAGCCCGCGAACAATAACCATATTTTTATTAGAGCAATCATCGTGGTGGCCTCTCGTAGAATTACATTCCACTCGGATAATATATCTCATCAAATTTTCTTCATAATTGTAATATTATTTTAATTAGAACAATTATATCATGATACATTAGGGCACCATCTGATAAGAAAATTCAAAACTATTATAGACGTGTATGATTCTTTTAAAAATTAAAAAATATTCTACTGCCCTTACTGAAATTAATTTTTTCAATGCAGTAAGGGCAGAATAAATTGTTCAATTTATATTGTGAAAAAAAGAATCATGTGTATCTATAATAGTTTGGAATTTTTTAATTGTTGGTATTTATAAAATCAGATTTATTAAAACCACAATACCTTTATTTTTATTAATAGTGATATGTATTAATCATAAACCTTTATATTATATTTAAAAAAATATCCTGATCGTGAAAATGAAGGATACTGATAGCTTGTTCGAACAGCTAGTTTGTCAGAACACATATATATACACCCAACGAAGAATTACCCATTATTTTCAATAGATGGCGCAAACTATCAAACGCTTTCATTTGCACGTTCAGTAGATGTATTCTTTCTATATATAAAGAAAATATCAACCCCTCCCTCTATCCAAAAATATATTCCCTTTTGAAAAAAAGAGCAATCCATAAATAATTTTTTAATTAATAAGGTATATATTGAATCAAAATATAAATTATTTTACCAATATTTCAGTTGGCTGAACGCCAACATAACACACGTTAATATGTTATAATACCTTGATAAAGGTTGGCGTTCAGCCAACTGAAATATTGGTAATATAAATGATATCTTGATCCAATATATGCCTTTTTAATTGAAAATTTACTTTTTTCTATTTTTCATATAGATTTCATGTCTTAATATAAAATCAAGTTTCAGGGGGGAGGGGGGGGGGGGGGGGGGGGTACTGGAATTTTATTAAACGAATTACAAAATATCTAATTCATTCATTTTAATTGATTCAATCCATTATATTTTGTATATTAGTATACTATCTAACTAACCTCTTTTTATTTGAATTTATTAATACTTTTCAGGTTCAACCAATTTTTTTTTTAATTTCAAATACCTATAGGAACTTTTCATTTATATATTTTTCTATTCCTTGATATAGAAAGAGAGTGATGTTTCAAAACTCGAAATATACCTATTTTATTTGTTTCTAATCCTATATTATTAAAAAAAAAATAAATGCAATTTGTTAAAAAGTGGTATGATAATTTTTTTTATAATATAATAAATGTACATATTGTCATTTATTTTTCATTTATATAGTTATGTTATAAATTTATGTTATTTTAAAATATCGGTGGGTATTAACTATATCAAGATTCTGAAATATATATTACACATTAATATATCAACAATGAAATCATTATTATTAATATCAAAGTCAGATTTTCTATTGATATCACTTAAAATAAAAATTCTTCCATATTCTGTTATAAAGAGAGAATTTTCCTTTTGTTGTTTTTACTTTAAAATCAAACACTACGAATATATTACAACTGTTTTTCTATATTGAAAGAATAATAACAGAACTATAATTTTCCTGAAAGAAATGGATACAATCTATAAATAAATCAACACCTGAATGAATGAGCAAACACCGTTGCATATGAGCCGTGGTTTAAAATATACCCAAGTTTTGTTGATGGACCATATATCACGTCCCGGTCTGTAATTCCAACCCCATCTAAATTTGAAATGAATCGTCTTCTTATTCAACCGTTATTGATTTCTATAATAAATGTGGATTTTCTTCCCCATTCTCTTCCTTGCAAGCCATTCCCGTTTGAATCGGAGAAAAAAGAACAAGCAGATTTGAACTAAAATATATAGTAGTCTATATAGATTTAAATAAAGGAATACCAATATATTTATATAATATATATACAAAATTATCAATAAATAAATTTATGATAGGTATATCTCTGATAAATAGATCCTTATGTTTGATTTTTATGGCAAAAATATAATTAAAAATCATATTTTTCTATTTTTTTGTCAAATTAAGAGAGAGAGAGATATTATATAACAAAATTCTTTATCATTTTTTAAATATTTTTATTTCTTGTGTGCCCAGGCCGGACTGGAACGGCGCGCTTCAGCGCCGATTTATGAATATATCAATAAAAATTAGTTTATAGTTTTAATTAATCTGAATGATTAATTCGTCTTATTAGGAAAAAGATCCTTTCATATTAGAACTCTAATTATTAGATAATATAATACCATTAGTTTATTTTATTATTTTAAACACCGAATGTTTGAGCTGTAGCTTTTCAACGGGCACAAAAGGCGATTAGTGTGAATGTAATGTATCGTGATGAGTTCTCCCTTTGGCTTCATAAAATTCTCTATATTTGAGCAATGTATTTATTTTATGTAAAAATTATTATTAATATTTTTTTTTATCTTGCTAGTCTGTAAACTTCAATCATTGCTTATCTTGTATCATACAAATGTTGATTTTGTTTTTAACATTAAATAAATTGCCGTGTAATCCTAAAATTTGACTTTCCTAATTTTCTACGTTACAGTATGATCAAACAGTTACGAAATTTATAATCTCCTGATGATATTGTTTTTATTTATAGATATAAGGAATCTATGGTCGTATATTGAAATATGAAATATGTAATGTATATACGCAAGTGTAAAAATCACTATGAGAAATGTGCAGTCGTATTTCACATATTGGTACGGAACACAAGACAGAGAAGAATGGTCTCAAAGTTCCAGGAGAAAAGTGGGTCAGTCAGAATGTGACAAAAAGAGAAATTGATGCGGGTCGAAATGTCTCTTCTCTCGACACTCGGATTGGGGCTTATCAAAGAACGGTCAAAATGGCGGTGTGGCTCTTTTATAGAGAATTATTTATGACAAATTTGTGTTTTTTTCGGTAAATTGAATTACCTTATTGAAAGATTATTTGAAATGATATTCGTAGAATAGAGTGTGGATCCTCGTAACTTCCCCGTTCATTCTCTTTTCACCTTGTAAATTCTGCTATTCTTTATTGATTAGAAAATATTAATTTTATTTTTTAAATATATATTTATAATAAAGAATAAAATATATCCTTGGGCTTTGTGATGATTGTATGTGTGCGTAATCAAGAATTAATATTGATTTATGAACTTTTTTTTAGCTGGGAGCATTAAAAAAAAAGTAATATATAATTAGTAGGTTAAATTATATATATATTATATTTTAAAAAAATAGATAAGATTTTTGTTGTTTTGGATCATCTGGTTGATTATGGTAATGGAATGCAGTCGTGGTTGAATAATCTTGAAATAATAATAAAAATATTGGTTTTGATCAGTAATTGTTTTTATTGTGCTAAATGAATATATAAAAACATAATTTGGTAAAAAGTACTGCTTGGCTTAAGGCGTAAGAATAAGAAAAGAAAAGCTTATTTACATAATGTACAAAAGTTTTGGGTCGGCCACGTGAAGCAACAACAATCGGTTTTATATAGGGTAAGCGTGACCTCTGGCGGTCGATTTAACAGAATATTTATATCTATGAAATTATAATTTTACATAAAATATTTTAATATAACATTTAAAATAGTATCTTAATATAACATATATATATTCTAAAAACCCAAATATTTCTATATTTTATAAATATATATTTTATTTTTATTCATTGATATTTTTACTTTTAGTTATCATCTTTTTTTATCAAGACGTAGTGCGTAGTTGACATATCTATCCTTTTAAATCACTAAAATAGGATTAACTTTATAAATTCTATATAATGTTAAAATAACTAATGTGTAATATTTCCTCATGTAATTGAAAGTAAAAGCTACTTGACGGTAAATAATTATCTTTTTCTTATCACGACTGCACCTCAACCCTTTATCTTATCGATCCTTTGTCTTATCAACCTTTTATCTAACAACAATAAATTTATTCATAATATATATATATGTGTGAAAAAATATATGTCAAATATGTAACATGTTAAAAAAGGTGAATAAATTTAGTATGAAATTTAATTTAATAGTATGAAATAATAAAATATTAAAAATTTAATAGTATGAAATAAGCGAATGTATATTGTGTAAATAATGCTTTTGTTGATATAATACTGCGAGAATGATATATATAATTAAATATTTATACCTGAGAACAGCAAAACCTTCCTTACCAAAACGCGATAAAATAGGTAATACCTTGCACAATAAGTTTTATATATAGTTACATATGTAACTTACATATGCAACTTTGACCGTTGAAGAGGTAGCGCTCTAAATATTGCGCTGTTTTTAATAAATAAACTAATTGCGCAAGGTTTTTGATATTTTATAAAAAGTGTTCATTTTTAAAAATTATAAAATAAAACAATAGTAAACTATTCGTTATTTGTAGAAAAATGTGCTGCTACAAAGCTATACTATTTTTTTTTAACTATCTGCATATATTTTCAAATCAAATTTATCCATATTATGAAAACCATATGGCTTTTTCCAAGTAATTTTAGACAAAGGTTTTAACGAATCATTTAATAATTTTGAAAACAAATAGTTAAGCGTAGAAAAATGTGCTGCAAAGCTATAATGACAATATAAGTATTATGACACTAGCTACATATATTTCCAGATCTAATATATCCAAATTCTGAAACCTTTTTCTACATGGCTTTTTCAAAGTTATTTTAAGCAAAATTTTAAACGAATTCTATAATATTTTAGAAAAGATTAGTCAATTGTAGAGGTGTGCTATAAAGCTATATTTAAAAAAATAGTTTTATTGAAACTAGCTGAATACATTTCAATTTCAAATGTATCCATATTCTGAAATATTTTTCCATATGGCTTTTTCCTAGTTATTTTAAGCTATCAAAGTTTTGTAGTTAATATTTAATTACGTATATAAAATATATAATTTGAATTAAACATCTACTTTTATACATTCCAAAATGTATTTTGTGAACAATGATGAATTATTTGTATATTTAATTTTTGAAAAACAACATAAAACTTTATCTTATTTACCTAAATCGAGTTAAGCTTGTAAAGATAACAGTAAGAAAAGAGGATTACTCCCCTAAAAACTTACGTAAATAACAAATCGGCTTATCATAGCTCTTCCTTCTAACTTCATTTTAAAGCCCTAATCCCTTTTAGACCCTTAGAAAAAATGGGTTAAAAATTAATTATATCTATCTATATATATGTGTTTATTTTATTTATTTTTTATTATTTATTTTTTTTCTATTTATTATATATATAATATTAGAATACTTGATCTCCTACTGGATTATACAAAAACGGGATAAATTTGAATGAAGGAATTATATATGTTTATAAATAGTGGTATATATATAGTATAATCATTTATTGACAGTATTTTTTATTTTATTTCTTGGTTGAGGAAATAGATATGGCTAAATATTGCGGTTTAGATTTTGCTAATTTATATTATTTATGGTATTATTAAATTTAATGATATAACTGCTGTAAAATTCAAAGGATATCTCTATATGTATATAATATTTATGAATCTTTCTAAGTTATTTTCTGTGTATCTTTTATGTTGAATATTTGTTATATTTGTATGTACATTTAGCGCAAGTGTCCCTAGGGGACATAGCGTTTTGAATTGAAATAAATAAAAAAAATCTCTAACTCTAAATTGTAGATTCAAACTCGTTTATTTTTCTTAGATTAAAATACCAAATCTTGTGTATTATTAAATTTTATTTATTTTTTGTATTTTTTTGTTTATTGTAACTTATTATTGCAACTACTATCTGTTAGATTGTGGTTTTAACTTTGTAATTTCTAAATTGAAAATATGAACTGGGAATTGTAAATAGCGATTTTCTTTGACGCAATTAGCCATTAGTTGGGATATCGCGTCTGATTATATACAAATTTAAAAAATATATTCATAACATATATGGTATACAATTTCATGACAAAATATATTTTGAATTAAACTGTATATAACTATTTTTGCGATAGATATATTTATAGAAATATAGCGAGTTACTATGTATATTATATTGTTATGAACAGTCTTGGTATATTATAAAAGATAAAAAGAAAAATTCACATCAAAATTTGCTTTAAAAGTGCTAATAAAAGAATTCAAGAAGAAATACCTGATTTGAGACGCAAAAATGAAAATAAAAGATTACGTATTTACATATCGACAGAAAGATTTGAGCCGGCCAACGGGAAACAACAACAGCGAGTTTATATAGGGAAAGTTGTGTCTTTTGACGATCATTTTACATAGTAATTTGGTCAAGAAATTATAATTTGAAATAAAATAACATTTTCATATAACACATATATATCTCTTAGAATCGGACATCTTCAGTTAGGTTTCTTCAATAAAAGACCTCATTATATCCTATTTGCGTTTAAATATTTGTTCTAATAATTCTTCTGAATTTCTAGATTTAAATAAAAACAAAGACGTGTGTGCAATTATAAGATTTTTATGTTTAATATAAACTGGTTAAACCGCTGGAAGGGTTCACCACAGATAAACCAGGACCCCTTCCAATTTTTCTATCACAGCAAAGATAGAAAGAAGCTGCTTTAATGTAGAAAGAAATTTTTGTTGAATTTGTGTGCTAATATTCCTTTATATATCAAACTAGCCGAATGAACCGGGCAACGACCGTGTTTTACCCGATTGAATGTTTTGATTCAAATACTATTTGTTATAATTATAAATTGGCGCCTTAAATAATTGCATATGTTAGTTAATAACTATAGCCTATGTGCTTTATCTGTCTATGTACTGATGGCTTCCGTAGGCCTTTCTTACTGGGAAAAAGAAAGAGAGGATTCCATTTGGTTATTATCTAATATATGCATTTATTTAGGAGCGACCCGCTCCAACACAATAGTTACAAAGACAAAATAGCGAGTGTGGGGGGGGCAAAGGTGGCGTGACCGTAGCCAACCAATAGGAGGGCGCCATTCCAAAAAAAAAGCAAACGGTGACAGAGATGAAAACTGACTGATTGATTAGGAGATGAGGAATGAGGCTCGTAACTGTATATAGAATATAAGAAAATTTCTATATACCTTAATAAAAAGATGAAATAATATCATAAAATATTCATTTTTCATGTGTGCCATCAGTTTCGTTTTTTAAGAGACAGAGGAGATTTTCTTCACACTTGGTTATCTCGTATGCCTTCATTAAAGGTCACTCTTTTCAAATTTAATAGTTATTGTCTGAATCACGATATACATGCCAAAATGTAGAACCTTCTCAAGGTTGTTCCATGAGTGTGTATATATGTTATGAATAATTTGTTTGTTGTTAGATAAAGGGTTGATAAGACAAAGGATTGATAAGATAAAGGGTTGGTGCAGATATGATAAAAAATATAATTATTTACCGTCAAGTAGCTTATATTTTCAATTACCTTAGGAAATATTACACATTAGTTATTTTCACATTATATAGAATTTATAAAGTTAATCCTATATTAGTGATTCGAAAAGATAGATATGTTAACTACGCATATTTACAACACTCTAAAAACGATGATAACAAAAGTAAAATTATCAATTAATAAAAATAAAATATATATTTTTTAAAAATAGAAATATTTGAGTTTTTAGATTATATAATATATATAGTGCAATCCATAATTAAATATAATAACAATAATGCGACGTATTTTGAAATTAACAGAAACATTTTTTTTATAAAACAAAAATTTTCAGTACGCTATGTTTAGAGTGAGTACAAGTATCCGAACGTATCTCTGGAACATTTGTTAGTTCAAAAGTTGGATTGCATTCAATATGTTCTGACATATGGTGCACTTAAAGTAAAAGCAGTCGCCATCTAATAATACCCACCATGAATATAATGGTCTGTACTAGGTGTACTAGGGATAATGAAAAATGAATCTATGGAGTGAGCATAGAAAAGAGTAAAAATACGTAAACTACATTTAATCAAGCAATGCTCTTCCATAACAGATTCATTTAAGGTCAGTTTGTCAAATTCGGAACATTGGGCCTTAGCATACCATCTATATACTAAAAAATGAAGCTATTTAGTGCGATTATTTATTTTTAAATAAAGCATTTATAAAGTCCTCGTTGCAAAAGTTTGTTCTTTGAGCTTCCCTGAAGTTAGTTCCAATTTACATTTCCCATTTTAAATAGAAATATATATGGACAGTTATATTAAATTGACGAATTGATTTATTTTATACGTGTTATTTGTCAAAAGTACTAATATGCCTAATAAATCCATATTATTAATTCAAATATATTGAAGGTTTAATATATATATATATTTTGAATTACTTTATGAATAATATCTTCGTTAGAAAAATCTATAAATATTCGGAACAATGGCCCTAATATAATTGTTAAGCCTTTATTGAAACACTGCGGCTGGTTGGCTGATTGTATATGCATATTGGGCCGCGTAGTTTCGAATGTTTTTTTTTTTTGAAAGTTGAATAGACATTCCTTATTGGATTCATATCTATCACCATATTTAATCGTATATATGATCAAAATGTATTTAATTAATATAATAAATGAAATGAATAAACTAATTCAACTTTTTATATAGTCATATTTAACTTATTGAACTTATCATATTTAAACGTTATTGTCACATTCATCATTGAGTGAGCGTCTGTTGCATCAATTTCATGTCATAATATTAAAAAAATGGCAAATTGAAATCATTCAATATACATATGATTGAATTCATCAATCTTGTGAATTATATAGATTGAATAAATATATATAATGAAAAATAAATTCTCTCCTAAAACCATTATAAGAGAGAGCAAATATATTTAATCAAAATTAAGTAAATATTATAACACTTTCACTCGAAAATTCTAAGAATACAAAAATAAAAGCTATCCATCTATAGAATAAGTATTCATTTAATATAAAGATTGAAATATTCCTACATAAATTACTATATATATTATAACTTATTTTTTCTATTCAACTCTCTATTTCCTATCATTTCAGTGTATTTTTTATTTTTCTCTCTCTCTCGAACAACCATAATCAATAAAATTTAATTAGGTAGCGTGTTAACATGCACATGATTTTACAGGGCATAACTTAGGCGCCTTCTCAAATTGCGCTCACATAAATAGAAAATTTGGTTACAAGTTTTTTTTACTAAAACAAATATAAAGGGCTTATTAATTTACAAGCGCCTCGAGTTAATCTAACAACCCAATCAACTTTTGCATGGCAGGTTGATTAAAAAAGTTGGCCGGGAACAATTTCGGTGGCCTTCTTTGATGAAAGGTTCTTGTTGTTAAAACTGAATTAGTGAGCTGTTTATACTGGCAGAGTCATTTTTACATCAAATTCTTTCCTATTTATTGTTTAGCTATAAGATTGTCCCAAAAACTCGTGTTTTTATTATTACTTGGCGAATAATAATATTACGGAGTATACATAATAATACATAATACAATTACTACATACATTATACAAAGACATTATAAAAAACGGCGAATAATATTGGTATTTCAATTTTTTGCAATTGTTTACGAACCTTTTAAACTTTGTTTTTAGAGAAAAACGATAAACACTTATTAAAGTTATAAAGAGAATATTATTGCTTATGTTAAATTTGAAATAATATTAATTATATTAAGGCATAATATGGATTATAGGTTATAAATTCAATATACAGTTACGAGCGTCATTCCTCATCTCCTAATCAATCAGTCATCAGTTTTCATCTCTGTCACCGTTTGCTTTTTTTTTTTGGAATGGCGCCCTCCTATTGGTTGGCTACGGTCACGCCACCTTTGCCCCCCCACTCGCTATTTCGTCTTTGTAACTATTGTGTTGGAGCGGGTCGCTCCCTAAATAAATGCATATATTAGATAATAACCAAATGGAATCCTCTCTTTCTTTTTCCCAGTAAAAGACGCCTATAGTTATTATCTAACATATGCAATTATTTAAGGCGCCAATTTATAATTGTAACAAATAGTATTTGAATCAAAACATTCAATCGGGTAAAACATGGGCGTTGCCCGGGTCATTCGGCTAGTAGGTTATATACACAAGGTAATAAATCCAAATCCAAACAAATAAACAGTATGTAACGCTTCGTCAAAAGCATTGTTACCATCGTCAGACAAAAGTACTGAACACTGTTACTGAAACGTCACAAACTATTTATCTATATAGATAATACCGTAACAGAGTTTTCCATTGTAAAGTCCTGAGCTATCTCCTCCGAAGATTCTGAACTACACATAACGATCTATATACCAAAATTTTCGTTATTTTTTTCTTCATATGATAGGCCTGTTTTTATTTTTTAATTTAATCTATTTTACAATCGTAGATTTTTTGCATTTATCATCATCAATTTTTTTGTTTTGAAATGCGTTCTTTTGTCTTATTACTACAACCAATCGTGATGAAACTTTGGGAAAATGTTTAATATACTACCGGGATGGTTTCTGGCTAATTACTCTTTAGAAATAACCTTTCGTTGCATTTTTATTTACGATAAAACGTAGATTCACTCGCAATCAGCGCCCCCTCGCGGCAGACGTATGGCCTTAAATAGCCTCGCATGATCTTATTTGTAACGTCAAGCTTAGCCTATACGTTAGGTACGCAGCTTCGTACCCCCGCAACCTAGGTTCGAGGCTCAGCGTGGGTGTTTTTTTTTTCATTTCTTTATATTATTGTAGCAAATTATTAAAAAAATTATTTTATTTAAAATGTAGGCTTTTTAAAATGAAAATTAACATACAACAATTTTTTAATAATATTTGTAACAAACCTAGGTTCGAGGCTCAGCGTGGGTGTCTTTTTTATTTTCGTTTCTTTTAATATTATTGTAGAAAGGTCTGTTTTTACAGCATTATTATATTTTGATTGGTTTATTTTTAAACATGTTTGTTATGAAGGCTCTATGTAATACTATTTAGAGCACATTTTACATTTTAAACACCTAAGCCCCCCCTTTTTTAATATTGTAGCAAAGTATTAAAGTATTATTTTATTTTAGATTTTGCCATGAAACTTTGGGAAGTTGTTTATATACTAATCAGGACGATTTCTGGCGAATTATTTTAGAATAATATTTATAACAATAATTATAGCGAAATTTAGACATAGTTATTATATTCTGTGTTTGTGCATATATTAATATTTAACAGAAAATGTTAGAACGTTCTATAGAATATCACGAAAACAAAAAACAATACATATAAACGAGTTCACTGACATTTATTAATGCAGTGATATATACAATGAGTCAATGAAGGGCTTATATATCGATATATATAAAAAATCTCTTTCAAATTTTAACGTAACGTTTTCCATTCTCAATCCCTAGGGCTTTAGATCGGCTAAAACATTTTTATCTTTAAAGTGAATATTAACTTTACTGTACTGAATAGTTTAGTATAATGTTAATTTAACATATTACAATTTAGCCACAGCAACGCGTGGCCGGGTTCGCTATTTATAATATATATTCTGATTCATTTGATTATGAATAAATTTGTAAGTACTTTGTTATAGTTTTTTTCATTTAAATAAATCAATTTTTTGTATGTTATCTATTTGCAGTATCTTTCCTAATGTCTTGCAACGGTTTTTTTTTCTCATAAATAGCTGAGGTTATATTATTTTTCGAATTGTAGATTGATTATTACTTTTATTCTATAATAATTATCTTTTAAAGTGTTTGTTATAGTTTTTCATTTGAATTTAGCACAATTTTTGTATCTGGTTATCTTTTTCGGCATCTTTTCATCTCTCTTTGGCATCTTTTTTTTCTCATTAATAAGACCTAATCCAAATAATTTAATAGTGTGTACGTTTCAGCAACATCATCAACAAAAGAATAAATGAACTAAAGAATAAAATCTCATTTTTTCTTTTGTCTGATGATGGACATTTGGATTAGGTCTTATTTTTTTTATTAATTTGTTATAGTTTTTCATTTGAATTTAGCTCCATATCTGTGTCTTATTTTAAAAATGAACTGAAAATAAAATCTCATTTATTCTTTTGTCTGATTTTGTGTCTGATTTTCTTTTTTACAGTATCTTTCATAATGCCTGATTTTGATTACTTGATCTGTTATAGTTTTTTCATTTAAATTTACTCCATTTTTGTGTCTGTCGTTTTTTTTTTCTTTCATAAATAGGCTGATGCTGTATATGTTGTACTCAATTGTTTCTTTTTGTGTCTGGTTTCTTTTTGCAGATTTTTTTTTGGAATCCTTTTTTTTTCATCAATTGTTTCCCTCACATGCTTGGAATTTTCTTTTTATGCCTGTCCTGGCTTTCATTTTATAGTTTTCCTCTGCTTGGTTCTTATTTTACCTTTTTTTTCAGCGTCTTCTGTCATGCCTCGAAAAGGCCGTGGAATACGCACTCCCCTAACAGCTAGGCGTGCTAATAACTCGCCGCAGACACAACAAACCCCCAATTGCTATTTCTCTTGTTACTTTTTTACCAATGCCTATAATTTTTCACCTGAAATATTTTTTATTTTATTTGTTATTCAATAAATTAATATCACTTATTTTTTGGTCTTCTTTTTACTTACTTATTTTACTGGGGTTGTGGAAGATGGTCGAAGCCGTTGGTTTTCGACCGCTACGACCAGGTTCGATTCCCGCATTGGCACTTTTTTCTGAAAAAAAAAATGCTCCAATGGCTTCCGATTCTTGCAAAAGTCCAACCCCACCAGCAAGCGCAAGTAATCAAACGGGGCTCTGCACATTTGTAAATGCAAAGTCGAACTGCTTTTCACATGTTTAGACATGTGGTGTACTTACAGTAAAGCAGTCGCTTACTCTACCCACCATGATTAATCAAGGCCTGTACCACGTGTACTAGGGATAAGCAAAAAAAAAATATTTTACTCATTGATCTATACATACAATTATTTGCATACAATTATTTACATACAAATATATGCATACAATTATATACATACACTTTTCTACATTTTTGCACTCTGCAGTCTAATATGTTGTTAATAATAGGGGTTTTAGACAAATATCAACTGTTGAAATTTGATTTCCAAAATAAGTTTGAATTATATAAAGTGTCGAATTAGTTTGTCCATATATAGGCCGTAGGTCGAGACATCCAAAAATGGTCCGAATTATCGTGTGTTGAATAATTAGATTATATTGTATATATAAAAATATAGAATTGTTGTTTTAAATGAGGTCTTTTAAAATGAATTTATTCCTTTAATATGTTGTCTATCTGCAATTTTTTTTCATTTCCAAAATATTATTTACACTTTCACCAATGCTATAGGATCTTTGCGATGGAACAGGTATGTGTTCAGCGCATGTGCTCTCATGTCCTTGAAGCACATATACTGACAGTACCCAAAGTTGAACACACTGTATAATTCTGAAATATATGACTATAAAGAGGGATCAAGCCAAACCTTTGCTACAAGAGCCTGTGTTTACGCACAGACGACTTTATGTGACTTTTCAAGTGTGCGAACTTTGGATAGCATACATGTAAAGTTGAACCCAAGTATATATAAAATGTAGTTTTTAATGAGGTCATTTAAATGAATTCCTATTATAAATCGTCTCCTCTGAAATATAGTTTGTAAATTTATATTCTGATTTATTTTATCCTTTTTTTTCATTTCCAGAATATATATTTGCACTTTTCACCAATGCCTAAAGTTTCTCACCTGAAAGAAAAAAAAACTCCGCCTTTGCCGGTCCCAAGCCAGGATGAAAAAGGAGGAGGGGGAGCAGTAACAAGCTCACTAAAAAAACCTGGGCTCAGCTGGCCCGGCTGATAGTACCTTGTAAGGGCTCCTAATCCAGGGATACATTCTTTTGGAGCTAGGTCAGTGGCCTGCCACTGAGTAGTGCTCCCAGTCTTGATGACAAAGGCAGACGCATTCTACTTCACCCAATCGTGATGGGTTGTAATTTCAAGATTTACAACTTGACACTCTAATATGATTGAGTGAAGATAAAAAGGAGAAAAAAAATATTTTTGTATTTTTTTTTGGCAATAATCTATTTATTATCAATTAATTTGATTTTGGCTTTATTTATTATTTTCTAGCTCATACATACATTTTGTACATTTACAATGTCAGCCATTTTTCTCTGTAATACCTTTTAGCAGTTAAGTTATATTTGAGCAACAAACAATGTTGAAATTTATAAAATGGTCGAATTATCGATATGTTGAATTACACTTGTTATATGATAGGCTGAGGTCAAGACAACAAAACATGGTCGAATAAACGAGGTTATATTGTATATATAAAACTAGAAATGTAGTTTTAATGATGCCTTTAAATATTTTCATTCCTTTTATATGTTGTCTTATCTGCGATATATAGCATTTTTGCAATTTTATTTGCTGATTTGTGTCATTTTTTCACTCAAAATATACACTGCGTGACATTGAAAATGGAACACCAAGAAATAGTGGCCAGAAAGTGATGAAACCGGCAGTACAGAGAGAGATTTTATTTCAAAATGATAGTCATAATACAGAGCGAGAACGGCGTCGGCTTAGTAGCAAGTAGGTCCACCGCGAACGGCGATGCACGCAGCAACACGTCTAGGTAGAAAGTCAATCAGAGTACGGATGTGCGTCCTGAGGGATGGCTCTCCATTCCCTCTCAACCATTTGCCACAGTTCGTCTTCTGAACGCGGCTGTGGCAGGGCATGCAAACGGCGTCCAATGATGTCCCAGACGTGCTCGATTGGTGAGAGATCAGGAGAGTACGGTGGCCAGGGAAGCATCTGTATACATCTTGCAGAGCTTGTTGGCTAATGCGAGCAGTGTGCGGTGGGGCGTTATCCTGCTGATAAAGGGCATTGGGTACCCCCTGAAGGTAGGGGAGTGTCATCGGTCGCAGCACATCATCAACGTATCGTTGGGCCGTCATAGTGCCCTGAATACGAAGTAAAGGTGACCTGGAATCATACGCGATTGCGCCCCAAACCATGATTCCACGTTGTCGCACGGTGAGGCGTTCCACAATTGCTGCCGGATTGGACCTTTCTCCACGTCGACGCCACACGCGTACACGGCGACTATCACTGGACAAGCAGAAACGAGACTCGTCTGAGAACACGACCCTGTGCCATTCCGTCATCCACGTCGATCTAGCCCGGCACCATTCCAAACGTTGGCGCCTACTCGGTGGGGTCAATGGCAGTCTTCTTAGCAGATGGCATGAGTGCAAGCCATTGCAACCAATCGACGGAAATGGTTCTGGTCGAGATGGAATGATCTAGGGTGTCTTGCACATGTTGCAGGATAGCGGTACAAGTGGCTTGTGGGGCCGCCACTGCTTGTTGAAGGATACGCCGATCCACACGTGCTGACGTCACTCTGGTTGCACCGACATTCCTATAAATTGCCACATTTCCTTGTTCCAACCATCTTCTCCACAGTCGGTGCACCGTGGACGCACCAAGGTGTGTATCAGCTGCGATTTGACGTATGGACCAACCTGCCCTTTTAGTCCGATCACCATGCCCTTGTAAAAGCGTCTGTCTGCTTGAACTGCCTCCGTTTACGATGACCTGGCATTCTCTGCTATTACACGTGTCCTTTGACACAAGAACAAAATTTCTACAATGATTTTCCTTGAAGAAATAACGACACGAAACTGTCCTTTCTGCAAGTTCTTCCCTTATATCTACTCCATGTGCGCACGAGAGCTGCGCATTTTACATCATTTGCATAACTCGGTTAGGCGCGTCTACCCTGAAATTTGCATAATTTTCTGGCCACTATTTCTTGGTGTTCCATTTTCAATGTCACGCAGTGTATTATTTAAACTCTTCAACTAATGCCTATAGTTTCTTTCCTGAAATTGCTTAGCAAACATGAGTTGGTTGTATTGTTTATGCTTCGGAGATATTTTAATCCTAAGCAGGGTCTTTACGAATGGTACACGTATGGTTACACAGTGCATGTGCTCTCATGTTCTTGAAGTATTGTAGATGTGTTGTTTGCACTTTTATTTTCTGATTTGTTAGTATTTTTCTTCTTTTTTCATTTTAAATAATTTTTAGGCATAGGAACAATGCCTATAGTTTCTCACCTGCGGCCCTTCGAGTAAACCCGGGGCGTTGCCCGGGTCACTCGGCTAGTTTATTTATATTTAGTGTTTACTTTTAGTTAATATTATTTAAGATAAAAATTAGAAATAATTGATATAATTTAGAAGGTGTATTATACTTTTTAGTTCTCTAATATAATTATAAACAAAGTTTGAGATAAATCAAGAAAAGCCGACCATGAACGTGTTTCGGGCTGTTGACCCTCGTCAACGTGGGTCAAGATTGTACTTCTATGACCAAAATATATTTGGTCCCAATAATATATATTTTAAAATAAATAAATATATATTGTATAATATAAAAAAATGATATATTGGATTTTAATATATATCAGTTTTATATTTGTTGAAGGGCCATCCGCTTCTCTTTTCGAGAATGTTGTTGCTTTCGAATTAAACATGTGAGAAAGGCCCAACAGTAAATGTGATATTAACGAATTGAATACATAATTGTATATTAATTTTAAAAATAGAAATGTTTTACGTTGGTCTTTCAAAGCGAGTATAGAGCACCTGCAAACGAGTTTTAGTTCAAAAACAAAAAGTTCTCGTGAAATCGAAGCAATTAGCCCTTCTCAATTATGGAATAAGAAATAGTTTTAAAATTCAATTTATGCTCTTTAATAATTAATATAAAGCAATAACACCTACATCTATAGACATCGAATTAAAACATTAAGACGCCAATGTCTCTTTTCGCACATCATTCAAACTTCTACTGTCCTTACAGACTATCAAAAAATATTAGGAGGCTTTTGGCTTACCACTGATGAATCCTCTCGGTCTCGCTAAATTTAATCCATCAGACAGCTTATATAGAACCTAATACTACTATATCATTATATATAATGGATTCATCCTGCTTTATAAATGAAAAACCTTTTATAATTTACTAATATTAAATATATTACATATGTGTGTAACCCCAAATGCCGACGTGAAAAACACAGTCGTAGCCTTGAGGCGAAAGTGGTGAGGTTCTCACGCCACGTTGATAGCACGGAGCAGAGGGAATGCTAGATGTTAGCACCGAGTGGGTCGGAGACACCCCACGGGACAGAGGTGGAGGCCTGAAACAAACCTGGATGCCTAAAACCGAAACAAGGGCAGAGAGCCAAAACGGCCTGCGTAGATGGACACACCATAATCACAATCTGAGCTGACCCTGCTGTATTCCTGGACGTTTCATGTCCTTTGACTTTGCCTCGTAGGTGTCTCCAGATCCCACTCTTTTGCTTTTTTTCTACGTTTTTTTGTTTTAGTACAAATAAGAAAAATACAGATTATATTAATAAAGATATAGCATATCAAGAAAATTCGGTGAGTGTTAGCATATATAGGAGCAGTGTACATTTTAATAGGAGGGTATGATCTTAAACTATTGATTCTGACATAACTAATTAGGATATATGTGAACAAAACTAACAGTGCTATTAAAACAGATTTAATTATTTGTTCAGAAACCATAGTTAGAAAATATAAATAAAAGGGGAGAATGTTAAAACGACATGGTAAGGTGTGATCTTGAAATGAAATAATTGAGGCAGGTTCCATTAACCCCCGTGGCTTCACGGCGGAAATTACAGGGGAAACTGCATAATGGAAAGCGCGGACATATCTTCATCTTGAGATTTATTAGAATATTTCTCATTAACAAATTCACTCTTTCCTCTTTATTCTATATATTGTCTGTGTAGCCACCTATGAAAATTAAAAATACTGTATGATATATATATATATAGCAGTATCTTTATCATAAAATACGATTAAATTATTTTATTATACCTAGTACACGTGATATAGATAACGATAATCATCGTGAGTAAAAGTTGGCGACCGTTTGTAAGTGCACCAAAAGTCTACACATGTGAAAAATAGTTCGACTTTTTCACTGTACAAATGTGCCAGAGTCCCGTTTGGGTACTTGCACTCGAAGCTGGGGTTGGACTTTTGCAATAATCGGGGTCCATCTGTAGCATTTTCCTTTAATTATAAAAAGTGCCCAATTTGGGATCGATCCCGGTTTGTAGCGTTCGAAAAACAACGGTTTAGACCACCCTTCCACCGACCCTCTTTAATAAAGTATAACAAACAGGAATTGTGATATTCAAATATATATAAAAATATTTTGTTTCCACTTTAGAGAGAGAGAGAGGAATCTGAATCAAATATTTACTAAATATATCAGTCTTCTTTGGTCATATTATTTTTGTTGAGGTAAAATCTGCACCATCCCGGGGTATGAAGATGAATGCTATTCACAAACTCTGCTGCATATAAAGAGACAAATAACTAATGTTGATTAAATGATTCACTTTTAAATATCAATATATATATTTCTCTCTCTCTCTCTCGTCTTTTTTATGTATGTATATGATCGTTTTGCTCTTGTTTTAAACAAAATTATTCCAATCTATTATTTTCACTTGTGTGTGAACAATGGATATATATTAAATTATCTGATGGGAAAAAAATTATAGATTTTTAGAAGAGAGTAGGATCCTTTATTACCTAAAGGAATAAAACAATAAAGAAGGACAAGAGATCAAATTATATGTACATCAGCAGCTCACGCCTATCAGCGGCCTGCCCTATCTAATAACCGCTAGCCAACTAACAAACCAACAAGACCGCGCTTTTAGGAAGAGATATCAATTTACATAGACGATACTACACGCTATGCAAATCACAAGAGTATTATATCGTAGAAATATCTGGAATTGTCAATTTCAACAATTTCATTAAATATATCAATTATTTGCCTTTGTGTCTCAATATTCAATACGTGTAAATTGACTACATAGTGAATCTGTGCATATAAAAACTAGGAACACTAGTAATATATAACTATATCACTCGGAATAATATAACAGCAAAAATAATTTAACAGATGAAAACATTCACGTCTTATAATGTTTTCATTTGTTATGTATAGATGACGCGCTATTGCTGTGTATTAATTTATACCTAACTCTCCTTGTCTTTATTGTTTGCTGAAGAGCATTGCTCAATGCAAATATTTAAATGTAATTATACTATCCTAAAACCTTATGTCCATAGTTTTCTTAAATACCATTCCTAAGAAATTTACCCTTATATAAGCAGAATGATACAATACAGTATTATAACTCTAAAGAAGCGGTCTGGTAGATTGAGAATTGACGAAACCGCTGGGAGGCTCATTCACTAATGAGCGAAGCCATCCCAATATATATTCATCGCAGTAAGGACAGTAGAAGTTTGATTCATTTATGAAAAGAAACAATCGCCTCTTATAATGTTTATATTTGTTATGTATAGTTGGCGCACTATTGCTTTGTATTAAAAAATAAATTATTGATATAAATATCGAAATTATTATAAATAATATTCAAGATATTGGTAACAAACAAAGGTTATAGAAGACATTAAAGAACTATAACAAAAGAAAGAAGCTATATATCTAGAAGTATCTATCTATAACCCAGGGCGGCCATCTTGCAGTTTTTCCGCAACTCTCGATTTTCTAATGGGTCTCCCGAGAGATTCCTAGACTGCATCCTTAGATAAACTCCAACACAAAGTTGCCGAGATGTTTATACTAATATCACTAGTTTGCCTAACCAAATCTCTTTACTGATCTCCATTCTTCTTGTGCCTTTCCTGAAATTTATTTTTCCCCTTATTTTTAAAAATAGTTAGAAAATATGCTTGATATTCAAAACAAAATTAGATATGATTTATTTATAATATTGAATAATTTTAAAAATATTTTTCAAATTATATATATTTTTATTATATAGATGATTTATATAGATGGAGAAAATCATATTTCAAAACTTTTTCAGATAGAAAAGGAAAATATTTTGAGAATATCGCTTTTGTACATCAATAAAGAGATACCAAACTATATTTTAAGATGGAATTCAATAAATTAATGTGTTAATAGCTCATTAAGATATTATTAGAATTATTAAAATATTATATATAAATTTTAATATATTTGACATACATTTTTGTTATTTATATATAGGTTATACCTCTATGTAATATTGTAGTGGTGGTGCCTTGTCTAAAATATTTGCTCCATGGAAAGGAGAATTCCATTGCCTCGTTAGTCCGCCATATTTCAGAGTTCCCTGTTCACGGTTACCGTAGCGGCTCGGGGCTCACGACACCGTACTTCGCCCTACAGGGCTCTGCCTTACTTGTACTGTTTCTCTCGCCCACTATTTAGAATTTATGGACTTATGGGCGAGACATCATACACACTGTAAAAAATATAATTCATATTAAGAAGGGCATAGCTCATCAAAGGAAAACCTTCCAAAGAAATCGGTATTTTCAGACAATTGTACAAACATTTCTAGGACGATTGTATTACTTATACTATGAATATTAAGAAAATACTACTGTGTACATGGTGTAGTTGTATTACATAGCAGATACCTTTTGATAAGCTTTTAAAACCACAGAAAATTTAATAAAATAATGTTTAAAACATTTCAAGGTGATGAATTTACTGATGACCCATCCTATCTAATAAAAAGGCAACTGATAATCGATTTATTCAAGTAAATATGTCTCCAATACATCTTCTCAATCATAAAAGTCAATTATGAACCTATTTAAGACGCTGACCTTCTTCAGCGTAGTTTTGCCTGTACGTTTAAGACCCCTCAGGATCTTAACCGCTTCTACTTTAGTCAGAGAGTAATAAATTCAAGACTAAATTAACGTGAAACATTTCTAGCTGTAACCCGACTATGAAATAGTTCAAAGTGAAGGATACATATATCGTAGTGAGATTGAGTTGAATCATCAATAACGTTCAGTTAAACGACAAGGAGAACTTTGTTCTATTTCTTCATTACCTTCATCTATTTTTAAGCTTATATAATAAGTTTATTATACATATTTGATATAATATATTTAATATATTCAAAATTGCAATGCATCTTGCAATTCTATTCCGAAACTATGTATAACAAAGGACACTAGGGAATTTTGCAATATGCTCCATCCCGTGCGCTTACTAAGGCGAGAGTTCGAATTTGTGTTGATCCTTGTTTAAATTTAAATTACTGTCAAATTATTATGTTCTATATGTTAGTATTATTTGAACTGTGGGGCGATATATATTAAGAATGTTTTCTTGACGCAAAATTGAATACCGAGCTATTTTTTATGTAACTTTGACTGCGGTTTAGGCATTGAAGAATGCTTGCAAGAATAACTGCTGTACTGACTAATAATTGTCCACATCGTGCTAACATATTGAGGTGGTATCGCGAGTTTCCGCGAGGAAATATGGCAGAAGAGACACCCTAAGGTCAGGACGTCCAGCTTCGTCAGTTGTTCAGGAAAACATCGCTGCTGTTAAAATATCATTGGAGACTGATCGACATATAACTAATCGCCAGATAGAGGAGAATTAGACATTCCTGCACAAGTAATTAATTCCAATCTGCAACCATCTAAAAGTGAGTAAGGTTTATTGCCTATGGGTTTCTCATTCCTTAACTGATAAGCAGATAACTCGTGTTTCATGGTGTCGAGAGTTTGCTCAAAAAGGTTAATAAACTTTGCTTCAATATTTTAATGTGCCTACTAAAGCCCAGAAAAAACTTTGGATATTTGAAAGTGAAAGCAGGCCTGTGTCTGTACGAAATTTCAGAGCCATTAAGAAGAAAATGTTAGCTGTCTTCTTTACTGTCAGGAGAGATGTGAGTCGTGCGGTACTGTAAAATCAAAAGCCATTCACTACCAAGTGGTTTACTGAAAAATTCATTTCAAAGTTGTTTGACCTATCAAAAAGTTAGGCCCAAACTCAAAGACTGACACTTGGCTTTTCCACCCTGACAATGCTCCAGCTCATCGTTCGAAGGTCTGCGCCGATTATTTGGCACGTACTGGACTTAAATTGTTGGAGCATCCTCCCTGCAGTCTAGAAATTGCACCTTGATACTTTGCCCTCTTTCCTCACGTGGAGAATAGGCTAAAAGGTAAACGAATTTTTTGCGATTTAGGACGTTTTGAGGGCATGAGATGACGCTCAGCTCCCTGAGAAACGTGAAAGAGTTGGTTTGATGACTGGTTTCAAAGTGTAGGAAGTTTATTGATTGTGGTGGAAAATATTTTCAAATATGGTAAATAATAAAATCATATTATTTTGAAATAATTAAAGCATCCAGGACTTAGTTTCTTGGTTAACCTTTTATTTTCAAGCTTTCAGACTTGTCAGTCCTTCATTAGGATTATCACGTTAATGAATTGGTGATAAATAATATTTTTATACACAAATTATTATTTACATATTTTAAATATTCATATAAATAATAATTTGTATATAAAAATAGTACTTTTCATCAATTTATTAACGTGATTTATTTATTTATTATCATTTACAAAGCACGCGATATCCGTCTTGATATTTGCATGCATACACAAGTTTGGGAGCTTATTTACAGTGATTATTAATATGATTTTAGTTATTATAAATATAAATTATTAACGTATTTGTCAATTAGTTAACGATTTAATTACCCTATAATAAATATTAGTGAACATCACAGATAAGAACAGAAATTTAGAGCTATTTACAGCATATAACTATATACCAGTTATTATAGCCCAGGTTATCCATTACAAAAAAAAACATTCTACAAAATCTATTAAAATTATATACATATATCTATTATTAACTATTTGATTTCGAACTATTTATATTATTTGATTTTTGACTCTCAAGTCCTCACAAGTCGACAGTCAGTTAGAATATGTACAGGATTTTCTTCTTCTGCACCACATGAGCATTTAGGCGAATCCGTCTTTCTGACATTGTACAAATATGATCTAAAGTTACCGTGTCCAGTAAAAAATTGAACGTTGTAAAAATTTGGCTTGACATATTTGGGTATTTGGGAATCAGTGAAAAAGGACTTGAAAATGGTATTAGTCTTCTCATAGTATTTCTGCAATTTTTCCGTTATATAATTAGAAATATATTCCTACTTGAAGAGTCGAATCGATTGTAATTTATTTCGGTTTTCAACATGTTAGATTCAATATATTCAGTAAGTTTGGGGATTTGTGCAAGTATGTGTGTACATTCCGATGATGTTGTACTGTAGGCCTGTATACAATGTTTTAAAATATTATATTGAAGAGAATTTAGTTTGTCCTTAGACTTTTTGTTTATGAATGGATACCATATTGATTAACCATAGGTAATTGTACTTCGATATAATGTCTTATACAATATCAGTCTTCGTCTAAAGTCTAGACCCCATGCTTTCTTTGTCAGGCCAAATAGGTATCTACTAGCTCTAGTTACTTTTATGATCATTTCATTAACGTGAGGCGTAAAGTCCAGTTTGCTTCTGACTCGGTGATTTTTAATAGTCACTCCTAGGATCTTAAGTTCTTCAACCGGTTTAATTAACTTGCTACCTGAGGCTATTATATCGCTATTGCATTTATATAAATATAATATTTTTGTTTATTCATCTGACAATTTTAATTTACGACTTTTACACCACTTATTGATTTTTCTTAATACATTTTCTATTGTCTTTCTTAGTTGTTCAGGAGTTTTATTCCAACATATTAACGTAATATCAATGGCACATTTGTAAGTGCAAAGTCTAACTGCTTTCACATGTGTAGACATGTGGTGCGCTTACAGTAAAAAGCAGTCGCTAACTACCCACCATGATTATCATGGTCTGTACCACGTGTACTAGGGATAAGCAAAAAAAAAAAAAAACGTAAATATCATCTGCATATCCTATTGTTTCACAATTATCATCCAGATTATTATTCAGTATCTCATTAATAAGAATGTTCATAATGTGGGAGACAGTGGTCCTCCCTGTGGACATCATTACTTAGTTCTTATTAATTTTTGTTGAGGAATATCTAAATCTTACTCTTCTATTATCAAAGTATGATTGTAGAAGTTTTATTCATTGAAGCCTGCACACCATATTCATCTAGTCTTTTCATCAAGGCCGGCCACCATGCATTATCAAACTCGGCACTAATATCCACTGCAATTATTGCTGCATATTCTCTTGTTTTATGTTCTAACGCAATTTTTATTATTTCAGTTAGTGCAGTAATAGTAGATTTCGATCTTCTAAAGCCATGTTGTCGATCACTTAGTAAATTAGAAATCTTCATAATATTTTATTATTCTATTATTAATTATTTTTCAAATATTTTAGAAATGTTGGAATTAAGACATAAAGGTCTATAATTTTTATAGTTATTAAATTCTCTTTTTCCAGGTTTCGGAATAATTATTGCCTCTGCTCTTTTCAATTCAGCAGGATATTATTGTAGGTCTAAACATTTTTGAAATAGTTTCACCAATATAGGAGCTATAAATTGTTTAGTGTGCCTTATCATGTTGTTAGAGATGTTGTCTATTCCGGGAGATTTCTTTGTATTTAATTTGTCAATTAAGTCGTTAACTTCAGCAATCATAACCATCGGTTTTTCTTTATTAACTAGTTTTAAATTATAATTTCTTATACTTTTATGGGTGTTTGTATCTTCTTCACATTTATCATCTGGAAATAAGTTATTTAATAATTCCTCACACCTTCTGCAAACATTCGATATCAGTATTACCCTCCAAAATTTGCAAATTTCTCTTCCGATTAGATCCACTTTTGATGTTTTTATACACCTTATATAAGTTTCCATAAGGGTTGTTCGATTTGCTTTCCTCCAGAAAAATTCTCCAAGATGCTTTCCTAGCTTTTTCTATTTCCCGTAAATACTTATTTCGTATGCTTTTATAGTATTGTTTAATATGATTAGGGCAATTTTTGTTTCTATAGTAACAGTTTCTAAGATAATGACAGTGATTCTTTAGAAGCTGTAAATTCGTATTCCACCACTTATTACTAATATTATTTTTTGTTGTCATATTATTATTTACTTTAAGTGAATTATGTGCTGCCTCAATCAGTATGTTCGTAAGTCCTTTTACCGTTTGATCAATCATTTCTGGTGTATCCACTATATCTAGTAAGTTTTCAATTTTTTCTCGTTCAGTACTGTTAATTCTCTGACTAAAACCAAACCAGTTCGCATTTTTCTCATTAAATTTCCAAATGGAATAATATTTTCTGAACTAAATTGTTCATTTGTATATATTTCAAAAGATATAGCTACATGATCTGAAATTGCAATATCTGCTGTGTCTTCCAATTTCTGATCGCCGCAATTGCTTGTTTATTTGTTAGTGTGAGATCAATCACACTTGCATCACGACACGTGGAAGTTTTATTATTATGGATAGTTAAGTTTATTTCATCTATGATAGGGATCAGTCTATGTCCATTATAATATTTCTTAATATCATACCATAACGGAGCTCTGGCATTGAAATCGCCGCAAATTATCACCGGTATATGTAAATTTGTATTGATTAACTTCTTCATAAATTTTCGTGCTCATTTTTCATTGAATTAGGATGTATATAAATGTTGGAAAGATATATTTTCTTACTTTTTGTTTGTATGATTATAGTTGTAGCGAATGAGTTAGTGAAATCTGTACTTAATTGAATTTTTAAGCTGCTATTTCTTACAACTATTGCCGTATTTATATTGGGACTGTTCATCATTGATATTTTTTACAAGGTCCTGGAAATAATACCTCCTCTTTGATTATATAAGGTTCTTGTATCAATACTATATCTGCATTTCTAATTTCATCAGATGTACAAAGCTCACTTATGCAATTTTTGCTTTTTCTAGTATTTTGTTTAATAATTTTGATTTTGTCAATATATAGTTTTCGCCCCATCATTCTGGATGTTTATTAATGGCCCGCATCTTCTATATGTGTAGAATAGTCTGTTCTTTGTATTATAATTTTGCATCTCTTTTTTTATAAATTGGGCAGTCTTGACTATTCGGTTTATGCTCCAAATCTCTATTTCTAAAATGTGGATGTTTGACGCAGTTGCAGCATTTATTGTAGTCGAGCATCGTGTTCTCCCTCTTTTTCCCATTTAATACATTTTTTGGGATTGGGACAGTTATTCCTCTTATGATTAGGATTAAATAAAAAACAGTTCTGACATTGATTCACTAATATTTTATCTTTAATATCGCATTGTTGAATATCCGTGTAATTTTTCCATTTCTCTTCATAATTTGGTAGACTCTAGGTGAAACCCTCAGTACTACATCTTTTTCTGCTCTATTGGTTTTCATTGGAAATAGCACTTTGATCTCTTCACTGAGTTGAGAAAGTTCAGGGTTCATCTCACATAACGTTGTCGATATATTAGCTAAGTTGGTCATATTATTGACTGATTTTATGATTATGTTTGGATCTCTTAGTTTTGGCTTGTATATTTTACTGCATTGGTTTAGATCATCTTGCTTAGTAAAACTTTCTATCATTCGATCAATATCTTGATCTTTAGGCAATTCTATTACTGTACCTTTCCTAGTATTAAATACCTTGATAATCCTAATTTTATTTCCCTCCTGTCGTAAAAAAATTTATACTATCATTCACCTTTTGTTGTACCTGTGAGATGTTTTGATTTTCATTGGCAGTTATTATAATAGTTTTATAGTATTAACGTGATACTCTCGTTAAAGGACTTACAAGTCCGAAATCTTGAAAATAAAAAGTTGAACAAAAAACTTAGCCCTGGAAGTATTATTTATTTTATAAAATAGTAATATATATATATAAGTAATGTTGAGAAACGTTCTAGTGCCCAATCTAAACCAAGTAAATAGGCATTTAATGTGGTGTTAAAATAGTAAAAATGTGATATTGTACTGGGATAAGGTGCATAAATTAAGAAAAAGGCATCTCCTTATAGGAAACCTGAAAGTGATTTTGGTCGTTGAGGTACAGATTGCACCACGCTGATGAGGGCCAACAGCCCGAAATGCGTCGTGGTTAGATTTTATTTATTAATCAAGAATGGGTATTTGGCCAATTCTGGAATAATTAAAATTCAACGAGAATAGTTGATATTTATTCCGATAGATGGCGCAAGCCATCAGCAACTTTCAATTGCACGATAAGGAGATGCCCTTTTATTAATTTTATGTGGTGTTAGAATAATATTCTGTAAGTCACCTCAATTGATGTGATTTTTGCTGATTCTTGGAGTACATTTTATAATTGATATGGTTATTATTATCATTACACAGCACACTAAGCATCGATTAGTTCATATTTATTCCGATAGATGTCGTTAGTAATCAACAAACTTGAGCTAAATGATTAGTAAATGTCTTTTTTTTTAAATTTCGATATTTGCTTATTGAAGATTCTCAATAAATAAATTTTGTAAAAAAGGTTGAAAATATTTACTATTACGTTGAATATACTTTTTCAAAATATCTGATAGGACAGAAAATAATTTCCACCGAAAAAATACTGGTATCGTCAGTAGTTGTGAAATTTTTATATACTGTATTCTGAAATATGAAATACATTTTCAGCATGAAAAGTTTTAATGCTTTTTGAAAGATGTAATGAATATTCGTTGTGTTCTTTTATTTATATAATTTTTTATGACTTTTATTTAATGTATGTACATAAATTTAAAATATAAATATGAAAGTTTAAATATATATTGATTTTTTTACTAATAATAATTAAATTAAACACATTTTAAGGGTTATAAAACGAAATTCAAAACCGCAAAAAAGGAAAACATTTAAAATTGTTTTATATTTAATATACGTATATATATTTGAGTTATATATAAATTTAATTATAAAGAAATACACTGGATCAAAATATCATTTAATTTACCAATATTTCAGTTGGCTGAACGCCAACCTTTATCAAGGTATCATGACATATTAATATGTTCCAACAAATGTATACCAACATATGTTATAATACCTTGATAAAAGTTTACGTTCAGTCAACTGAAATATTGGTAAAATAAATGATATTTTGAACAAATATATGCCTTTTTATTTAAAAATTTATTTAAGTATTGCTTTATTTTCAAAAATAATATATATATATATATTATATTAATCCATCCTGCATACTTCCCTACAGTTATGGAATCGAAAGAATAGGCAAATCTCTCAAAATATACAATATCAATATCAGATACCAGTCCGCTCCAAACCTAAGAAACCTTCTCCGTCATCCTATAACCAAACGAAACCCAAAATAGGAAACCCGATCCAATCTCATATACCGCATACCATGTCAATCCTATACATCATCCTACAATGGAGAAACTGGCAAAACCTTAATAGAGAGACTCAATCAACACAGGACAGCCTTCAAAGCCCATAGACCTTTATCGTTACTTGTAGACCATGCAGTTAGGAAAGGACATATGCCCAGATTTTGATAATGCAATAATTTTATACAACAATGTACAGGATTAACACTCAAGATTATTTTTGGAGAGCTGGGCATCTTACGATAATAAAAATAGCATCAATAGGAAAATAGAAATACCACAATCATACCTACAAATAAAACAAAAATAGTCAAAAATATATTTAGCATTTATTCCTGAAAAGATACAATATTTCAAATTAAAATGGTCTGGTCACACCCAACATATGCTATAGAAAACAACACTTCTCGTGCGCGCATCACGCGGATAACAAGCTTAGAAGGTTTTTGAATTTTTCCGAGAAGAAGTTAGACGAACAGCCTCGTCGAAATATTGAATTTTAATTAATTTATTGATCCAAAATATGCTTTTATTTTAAATTTATATATATATATAGATGGAAAATTTACCGGAGGAAATTAATCCATAGAAGCAATGAGCGTTTCTCCCGTCAAAATAAACGTCAGAATCTGACGCCATCTATTGACCTTCGCCGCAACTAGCGGCCTCGGGTCGGTGACAAAGCCACAACACCAACTTTGGCAAACTGATAAGGCCCATCTAGAGACCATGGTTTCGGGCTAACGGCCCTCGTCAGTCTAGGGCGGACTTTATTCCATGAGATCCACACGGATCTAAAGGAATCCTCACAATCTACCAGAGAGGTGTTTGCTGGCAATGTGGCTGGGCCAAATCTATTGGCAAAACATGATAGAAAATTTGCCGGGGAAAATTAATCCCATAGAAGCAATGGGTGCTTCTCCCGTCAAAATAAAGGTAAGAATCTGACGCCATCTATTGGCGTCAATAGACGCCTAACTGGCCTTGTCTTTATTGTTTGCTGAAGAGCATTGCTAGATGCAAATATTTGAATGCAATTCTACTGTCCAATAAGCTTATGTCCATAGTTTTCTTGAAAACCATTTCTGAGATTCCTTCAATGCTGCGTATATAAGCAGAATCGTCCAATACAGTATTAGAGCCTTGAGAAGCGGTCTGGTGGATTAAATTGGCGAAACCGCTGGGAGGGTTCACCACTGATTAGCCGAGCCCTCCCAATATATTTTTTCATCGCAGTAAGGGCAGTGGAAGTTTGTATTATGTATGAAAAAACATTCGTGCTTTAAAATCCTTTCATTATATATATTAACACAAAGCAATAACGCGCCATCTATACATATAAAATAAAAGGATTTAAAAGCGCGAATGTTTCTTTTATACATAAAACGAACTTCTACTGTCCTTACTGCGATGAAAAAAAAATATATATATGTGACAATATAATATAATAAGGTGGGAAGAGAGAAATAATCACACCACAAGTTGGAAGAGGAATCCCAGACAACCAGAGAGATAGACGGGCCTTCCACCGCGGAGCGGCCGGCCGTTCGTGTCGAACACAATCACCCACTGTCCTAATAGTCCTGAGGTACCAAGTACGGGCCCCAACGCGCCCTTTAGATTGTCGCTGATATCTCAAGTGACCGGACTTTACATCCTGTCTTAATTCCAGAGAAATCAGGGGCCCTCTGGTCGCCCCTTGGAATGTCGCTGGTGTCTTAAATGACCGGATTTTAGCTGCCTGTCTCTCTTTGGGTTGACTGTAGGTTTGCTTTATTATTCCAGGAAGAGTATATATTATGACATATATATATTAATTGAAAAGTTTATTTAGGATCAAAAATAAAATGAAGCGTTTTATGTATTACAGAATCCAATATTTCACTAGGCTATACGTCTATCTTTGTCATGGTTTCTCCTTTTTTTAATGTTTTGGTTAACCACCTGATGCCACACGCGACGATATATAAAATATTTTAAAAAGCAACCTCTGTGTTTAAAATATCTTAAATATATACACAAATTTATTTAAGAATAGACATATACACACTATATATGTATATTTCTAAATGTTAAATTTTAATAAATAAGTCTTAATAAGTATAATTAGAATTTCAAGTAGATTTGAACTGTAAATATAACGGAGGGATGTCGATTTTTATATTGATATATATATATATATGTGATGAGGTATCCTGTCGACTCTCGCTATAGCTGTGATAACCGAGGGTCAAACCTGTAGTAAACGAGAGGGACAGTCAGGAAGTGGAGAGTTTTCCAGTACTTCTCTGCATCTTGGAGGAACTTTAAGAGTTCTCAAAGAATACAAGCAGTAGTGGTCGAGGCAGAATGGAAATCTTGGGAATGTCCACACACAAAAAAACTAAGAGACACATTTGTAGTAGGAAAGTTACGTTAACAGATAAAAGTCGAGCTGAGAGAAAGATGGAGATAGAAGTGTTCTTACTGTTCTACATGGTCGATGAGGTGGACCTTGAGTACAACCGACGAGGGCTCACGCTGATGGTGAAGTGACTATATTTTCAGCTAGGGCAGAGGTCTTATATATCTTTGCCGAGGGGTAGGTATGCGGGAGTTTGGACTTTGAGCGGGTGCAAATGGCATGGGGCGTCAGCGATTTACTACACCCTTTGGACCTGATGGCAATGGTCTGCCAAATTCCTCTTTAGGGTTGTTGGATTTCTATCTCGATTTCAGACGTTTTTGAACTTCTTCTCAAATTCGCTTTAACTCAGTTCTTAATCTATTACATAGTTTTATTTATTATCCTCGGTTTGTACAAAGGTGATGCAATGACACGTGTCAATCATGCGTATGATTATTTATAGATATGTTTCTATTATTCTCTCTCCACATGAAAATATTGTTATAAGTATTATACAATATAGGGTTGTTGGTTTAAATTATCATATATATATAATATAATATATATAAGAATATATTTATACACATATTCTATAAAAATAAATAAAAAATATATAAACTTTTGAGAAATTAATATTTCTGATGAGTTTCGAAATAAGAGTTGAATATTGCATTGTTTGAATAAACGGTGTCCCTCAGGGACATTTTTGCAGACTTCAAATTGGCGACAAAAGTGAGGGGTGCGGAAACACTTTATAAAAGAAGTGACAAAGGGAAAAGATTGATTGCCAAAAAATTGGAGTGGAAAGAATGAGATAGTGGATTGGATTCTTTCAAAATCCAATACAATATCTATATTTACTCGTACATTTTTACCTCTATAGGTCAAACCTATTTCTTCTATTTGCCGTAAAACTTTATTTGCATCTCAAATGATAAATAAAAGTAAATTTATTTAATTTCAACGTTATCAATCATTCTAATGAATATGATAGATTATAATTTTATATATAAAGAAAAAGGCATCTTCTTATCGTCCAACTGAAAGTTGATGATGTTTCTTCTGTTTATCAGTTGCACGATAGGTAGATAGCTTTTTCTTAATTTATTCCCATTATTCCATTACAATTTCACATTTGTTCTTTTTTGTTTTACAATGTTATAAATAGTTATATATGGCTATGAAAATTCGAAACTATTATAGACACGTATGATATTTTAAAAAATAAACAATTTCTACTGCCCTCACAAAAATACTTATTTTTCTCTAATTAGTTTAATTTTTATTTTAAGGAAAATTATTGGTTCTGTCTTTGCTCTTTTCTATAAAATTTCTCTTCGCTTATTCTTTTTTTTTACCAAGGGAGGGTCTGACTCATGAGTGGCGAACCCTTTCAGCGGTTTCGAGAAGGGTTCATTACTGATGAGCCAGGCCCTCCCATTAATTTTTCCATTACAGTAAGTGCAGTAGAAATTGTTTAATTTTCAAAAGAATCACACGTGTCTATAATAGTTCCGAATTATTATAACAGATGGCACGATTATGCATCATAGATGGCTATATAAATATAATTAGAGAAATAGAATTTTCCTTAGGACTAGACACAGAACCTTTGCGTCCTATATTTTTCATCTATTCAAATTATCATATTCGATAATAAAGGCAGCTTTGACCAGAGAGGACAGTGGCTTAAGTCTATGGCCTTTGTTAGTTAGAGAGGATTGTAATTCCATGAAATAAGAATAAATCCGCAAAGTGGTCAAAGTGAAGATTATCTGACGAAGGAGCTAGGCCAAAATAGTTGGTGTATCTTAGTATATATATTTTAATTATCTATAGTTTACGTGGTATCGGCCATGATAATCATAATGGGTAGTAGTTGGTGATCGCTTTTACTTTACGTGCATCACATATCTAGACTTGTAGAAACATATTCGATTTCGTACTTACAGATGTGACAAAGCCATAGTGAACATAGTCTGTGTATCTTAGTATTTTTTTTAATTATCCCTAGTACACGTGGTGATGGCCATGATAATCATTTTACAGTATGTGTACCACATATCTACACATGTAGAAACATGTTCGATTTCGTACTTACAAATGTGACAAGGCCATGGTCAACATAGTTTGTGTATCTTAGTATACTTCCTTAATCATCCCTAGTACACGTGGTACAGTCCATAATCATTTTACAGTATGTGTACCACATATCTACACATGTAGAAACATGTTCGATTTCGTACTTACAAATGTGACAAAGCCATAGTGAACATAGTCTGTGTATCTTAGTATTTTTTTTTAATTATCCCTAGTACACGTGGTGATGGCCATGATAATCATTTTACAGTATGTGTACCACATATCTACACATGTAGAAACATGTTCGATTTCGTACTTACAAATGTGACAAAGCCATGGTCAACATAGTTTGTGTATCTTAGTATACTTCCTTAATCATCCCTAGTACACGTGGTACAGTCCATAATCATTTTACAGTATGTGTACCACATATCTACACATGTAGAAACATGTTCGATTTCGTACTTACAAATATGACAAAGCCATTGCCAACATAGTTTGTGTATCTTAGTATTTTTCTTTAATTATCCCTAGTACACGTGGTACAGGCCATAATCATTTCACAGTACGTGTATCACATATCTACACATGTAGAAACATGTTCGATTTCGTATTTACAAATGTGACAAAGCCATGGTCAACATAGTTTGTGTATCTTAGTATACTTCCTTAATTATCCCTAGTACACGTGGTGATGGCCATGATAATCATTTTACAGTATGTGTACCACATATCTACACATGTAGAAACATGTTCGATTTCGTATTTACAAATGTGACAAAGCCAATGGTCAACATAGTTTGTGTATCTTAGTATTTTTCTTTAATTATCCCTAGTACACGTGGTACAGTCCATAATCATTTCACAGTACGTGTATCACATATCTACACATATAGAAACATGTTCGATTTCGTACTTACAAATGTGACAAAGCCATGGTCAACATAGTTTGTGTATCTTAGTATACTTCCTTAATCATCCCTAGTACACGTGGTACAGTCCATAATCATTTCACAGTACGTGTATCACATATCTACACATATAGAAACATGTTCGATTTCGTACTTACAAATATGACAAAGCCATTGCCAACATAGTTTGTGTATCTTAGTATACTTCCTTAATCATCCCTAGTACACGTGGTACAGTCCATAATCATTTCACAGTACGTGTATCACATATCTACACATATAGAAACATGTTCGATTTCGTACTTACAAATGTGACAAAGCCATGGTCAACATAGTTTGTGTATCTTAGTATACTTCCTTAATCATCCCTAGTACACGTGGTACAGTCCATAATCATTTTACAGTATGTGTACCACATATCTACACATGTAGAAACATGTTCGATTTCGTACTTACAAATGTGACAAAGCCATGGTCAACATAGTTTGTGTATCTTAGTATACTTCCTTAATCATCCCTAGTACACGTGGTACAGTCCATAATCATTTCACAGTACGTGTATCACATATCTACACATATAGAAACATGTTCGATTTCGTACTTACAAATGTGACAAAGCCATGGTCAACATAGTTTGTGTATCTTAGTATACTTCCTTAATCATCCCTAGTACACGTGGTACAGTCCATAATCATTTCACAGTATGTGTACCACATATCTACACATGTAGAAACATGTTCGATTTCGTACTTACAAATGTGACAAAGCCATGGTCAACATAGTTTGTGTATCTTAGTATACTTCCTTAATCATCCCTAGTACACGTGGTACAGTCCATAATCATTTTACAGTATGTGTACCACATATCTACACATGTAGAAACATGTTCGATTTCGTATTTACAAATGTGACAAAGCCATGGTCAACATAGTTTGTGTATCTTAGTATTTTTCTTTAATTATCCCTAGTACACGTGGCACAGTCCATAATCATTTCACAGTACGTGTATCACATATCTACACATATAGAAACATGTTCGATTCGTACTTACAAATGTGACAAAGCCATTGCCAACATAGTTTGTGTATCTTAGTATACTTCCTTAATCATCCCTAGTACACGTGGTACAGTCCATAATCATTTCACAGTACGTGTATCACATATCTACCCATGTAGAAACATGTTCGATTTCGTACTTACAAATATGACAAAAGCCATTGCCAACATAGTTTGTGTATCTTAGTATACTTCCTTAATCATCCCTAGTACACGTGGTACAGTCCATAATCATTTCACAGTACGTGTATCACATATCTACCCATGTAGAAACATGTTCGATTTCGTACTTACAAATATGACAAAGCCATTGCCAACATAGTCTGTGTATCTTAGTATACTTCCTTAATCCTCCCTAGTACACGTGGTGAAGGCCATGATAATCATAGTGAGTAGTAGTAGTTTATATGTATAAATCTGTTCGAAATTCGCAACAATAAATGTACCCAAGAACCGTTTGCCTTCTTGCACCCATTCGTTATGTTGGACATTTTCAAGAATCAGGAATATTATTTCAGAAAAAGTACCCATTGTGGGATTCGATCCCGGCTTGTGACTGTAGGATATCGACGGCTATCATCACTTGGCCATCGATCAACTGGCGTAGCTTTGTAACGCCTTCAATCAAACAGTTTGCCAATATGAGATGAGTCATAGTTTTTAAGGTCCATTTAGAAGGAAAATGAATTTATACAATAGGAGATTTCATAAATATTTATATATTAATTAAATAGTTATTATAGCTTATGAAAAATACATCTCCTTATCGTGCAACTGAAAGTTGCTGATGGCTTGCGCCAAATATCAGAATAAATATCAACTATTCTCGTTGATTTTTAATTATTCCAGAATTGGCCGAATACCCATCCGGCTTGATTAATCAAGAATGGTATTCGGCCAATTCTGGAATAATTAAAAATCAACGAGATTAGTTGATAATTATTCCGATATATGGCGCAAGCCATCAGCAACCTTCATTTGCACGATAAGGAGATGCCGTTTTCATAATTTATGCACCTTATCCTAGTACAATATCACATTTGTACTTTTTTTCACAGAGTTATTATAGGCTATTTATAATTTGACGTTAATCCACAATATTATCCAACGTATTTTCCATATGTGCTTTCAAGGCATATTTATTTTATTCTTTTTTTTTCTCATTTTATGATTTTAGGAAGTTTGATATATATATTTGAACACGTCTACGTGTTTCATTTTACATCAAACAATTTTATACTGTCATATCTGCAATGATAAAAATAAAAATAAATCCTGTCTTTTATCAATAGTGAACACTCCCAACGGTTTCGGAAGGGTTCACCACTAAAGAACCAGGCCATTCCATTACAATTAGGAGGGGGGGGGGGGGGCAGAAAATTGTTCAATTTAAAATTGAACATACGTGGCCAGAATGGTTCAATTTTAGTACAACAGATGACGTGCTAATTTTGTTAAACAATAATAATATATTTTTGATTATCACAGAGATAGGTTAGTATATCATCGTCAAAAAGAGCTGAAAGCGAGAGAGAGAGATTGAGAATGAGGCAACTTTTATCACATCGTTCATACACTTTATCTATATTAATAAACTGGAAATTTCATAAGTGGACATCACTAAACACTTTCGTTACAATGCATCATTTCAACCAAAATTTTCAACATTTATGTAAAACGAGATGAAGCAGGTTTTGCTTAACATCCAAATATATTTCCTAACATTAACATGCGTAACTTCGCTGTTATCGATTAAATACAGAACAAATCAACAGAGTTAATTTTATTTATATATAAATACAAAATTAAAATTTCAACAGAGTTAATTTCTTTACATACTAGCTAATAATCTCAATCTAAAAAATATTCAAAACAAGTAATTTTGAGATAACACCATATGTAAAACAGTCGGCCAAGAAAACAACAACGATATTACATCTTTCTCACATATTCACACACAATCTTGATTAATAATTAAAACTAATCTTTAACATTGTTTATTATACTTCAACTCTTATTTCTACAATTGTTTTTGAATACCCAATTGTTTTATCATGTTTCTAATTTCGCCTAACAAATATACAAATTTATAGTGACCAGCATATGCAAATTTAATCTTTGTTTTTATTTAACTTGATATCGTAAACATAACATCCATTGTAAGCATTTTTCTGTTCACCTTCCGTGGTTTCTCTTTTTTCTGATAGTTTTTAGGTGTAGTATATTTTCTTATTACTAGACTACAAACATTCCCTCGAGAAAAACCTGGGCGAAGCCGGGTACATCCGCTAGTATATATATAAATCAATCAGGGACCAGGCTAAATCAATGTTTAGTTGATTTCTGTTTCACCAGATGGCGCTCTGCCTTCTGTAAAGCACATGTGCTCCTGGTCAAGATATGCCCATTTTTATTATTGATTTCAACACCTGATCTTTTTATCTTTTATTTTTTTCTTTCGTTTTTTAATGTGCTAAGCGTATTTTACGCAAGTTTGGCCTTAAATACCCATTTCTTGGTCTTTCGGGAAGTCATTGGGACAAAAAAATATTTTTTGGTCACAGTGGTTCAGCCTACTCCACGCTGACGAGCGCCAAAAGCGGGAAACGCGTTCGTGGATGGCTTTTCTTGATATATCAAGAAATTGGGTTGACCAAATATCAGGGAACTGGCTAAATCAATGTTTAGTTGATTTCTGTTCCACCAGATGGCGTTCTGCCTTCTGTAAAGCACATGTGCTCCTGGTCAGAATATGCTATTTTTATTATATATATATATATTTATATATTACTAAAAATATATAATAAAAAATATATATATAATAATCAATACATATGAAAAAATGGATTTTTCATTAGTATCCCTAGTACAACGTGTGGTACAGGCCATGGTGAGTAGTAGTTGGCGACTGATTTTACTGTAAATTGACCACATGTCTACTCACATGAAAAGCAGTTTGACTTCTGCACTTACAAATTTTCCAGGACCCCATTTGGTTTATTGCACTCGCTGATGGGACTGGACTTTTGAAAGAATCGGGGCCATTTAGCATTTTTTTTGTGATCCGAAAAAGTGCCCAATGCGGGATTTGATCCCGGGCCGTAGTCTACCTCAACAGTTTAGAACCCCTGAAAATAAGGATGAATATACAAAATGGAATCTATAGAAGGCTTCGTTGGTGGCGCCACCCGCGGGAAAGGCTCCGCCACCGATGGACCGCGATATTTGAGAGAGAGCAAGGGGCTGGAGAAAACTGAACGCGTCGGTGTATATACTTACGCCGCGGTGCGGCGACGAAGTGAATTTCTGCAGAGAGGCTGCCGTTTTGTCCTTTGATATCAAACATGGATGTTTTCGATTCTCTTTCTCTCACTCTCTCTTTTATTGTAGATTTCTTTGTTGTTTCTCTTTAAATACAATTACTTTATGCATATGGGTGTTATGTACAAAAGATACATGAGGAATATATAATATATATTTATAATAAGGTATATAAATTTAATTCTAAAAATATTCGAAAATATTGTCGAAATGGTGGAATGACATTATATATTCCAACATATAAATGTCACCCTTTGATGAATATCGGTGAAAATATTTCAATATCATAAATTTATAAAACAATTCAAAAATAAAATTTGTAACCTTAGCAATGCATTTTATTATCATGAAAAAAAAAAGAGAATATTCAAACAACAAATATCTTTCACTGTCCTAATAGAAATTTATTTTTATCGTATTAGCGTGTTGAAGAAAATCTCTTTAGCTTGGAATCTCCCAAACTCTTAAAAAAACGGATCTTTAAGGTATCAAAATTATTCTTTCAAAAACCACAAATATTTAGGTTTCATTATAATGAAAATTATATTCTACACAGACTTTCCTATGTAGAGGCAGAATCTAGATAATTCTAAATCATTTCTATTCTATATTCAATATGTAATAAAAATACTCCAAATCCCTTTAACCTTTGATTGAAATGACTAATTCAAATTGTTTATATGGTATATGTTTCAATCTCCTGTTTGTTTATTGTTTTTTTTCCTCTTTCTCATATTCTGTTGACGCATGGGCATTTAATTTCCTTTCTCTCTACCTTGATAACGCATTAGCAGGAATGTCAACTCTGCAGTAAAGAAAACTATGTATGCAACTTATTGTTCGTCAAGACGCATGCACAAGCTTGTCGGTTGTTTAGTCATATAAATTCTTCTATAAGCACTTTATCCCTCTCGCCAAATCTGAAATAGATCAACCTCAAAAGTTTGAAGCTTAATTCTTATCAAGCAGTACACAATATATAAGTGTAAATTAAAAAATAAAAGCGAAATATAAAATAAAAAGTTAATGTAAACTTGTCCAATATACTATGCCTATTTCCCATCAATTAAAAAAGCATATATTGGATCAAAATATAATTTGTTATATAAATTTTAATATAAAATTATATTTTGAACCAATATATGCCTCTTTAATTCAAGATAGAAAAATGTATTTATATATGAAAAAAAACATAAAATTGAAAATATAAAATTGTGTTGAACAAATATCACGGAAAAGGTGAAATAAACGTTTAGTTTATTTTTGTTCCACAAGTTGGCTCTCTGCCATCTAGAAATGCTCATGTTAAACTGGTCAGGATATGCCTTCTTTGTTTATAATATATATTTATATATTACTCAAATTTGTATTTATTCTTAAAAACCCTGAAAATAGATTTTTTTATCCAAATATTTAATAAATAATAAATGCTCATGTATTTAGGTATCATGCAAAAACCTATATCACCTAAATTAAATATGCTACAAATATATTTAAATTAATATTTTATATACCTATTAAAAACACTAATTTAATTTTACATCATGTTCTAATATTCTCTTGATAATTAAATTTGGGAGCATTTAAAACTAATTAATATGACAGGAAATGGCAAAAAGAAGTGTGTTTGATACTTTCTAATGTGATTAAAAGATTATTAAAATTTCAAAAGGCGAGAAAACCGTTAAAGGAAGCTCAAATTGAATGTTCAAAATCGATTTTAATCGAAGTGAATACTTAAAGCACGTGAAAGTATGTATAAACCATCAATCAAGTTCCCCAGATAATAATCAAGATAAAGTAGAAAAACTTTTCTTATCTATTTTAATAACAGCAAGGTTCTGAACTTATTATAATGTCATACTCACTATAAATCAATTTTTCGGCCAATATGCTCCACTTATAATTGCACTTTGCTTGTTGATGTAATCTGTTCGACTCTATAAATGATGTTATGGGTTCATCATTATTTACATTTTTTAAAACCTTTTTTCTAATTTTTTGAGTGCACGTGCATCAGTGTAATTATAAAACGTCTTGTAAATTAGATTAAATTTTTTTTTTTTTAATATTCAAAAGTAGAATATACTTATATTTCCATGAATATATATATATAATATATATATTGTTGAAAAACGAGAAATATATTTTGATGGACTAAAATGAAGGTATTTTTAATATTATTGTTCGCTAAAATAGCTTGCTTCACTGATATTATTCCTTCAATTCAATATCAATTTAGTCTATGTCTTTTTTTATAATTCATAATAAAACCTATATATTAAAATAGGCATATATATACCCCTCATATGAGAATTTTAGATGACAGCATGCCAAAATGTGCATGTGAGCGGTCTCTCAGGATATGCATATTTATTTTATTTTTTTTCAGATCACTACCTGACCTTTATTCATTCTTTCTTAATATATATAGAGTATAATTTCAACTACAGCCATAAATAAGTTCTGTATGACAAACAAATATGATCAGGTTGAATTCTTAAAATGTATATGATTAGATAATATTATAATTCTGGTTTATTTGATATAATTATAAGCTTTCGCGATGAATTGCCGTGAAATACGCCAAAGCTGAGACCAAAAAGTAAGGAAAAACATGTCCTCTCACTGGTGCGGTTGGACTTTCACATAAGTCAGCAAAAATTGAATGTTTTCTTTCCAGGAATAAATTATCGATATTGATTTTAAAATGTATTCACCATTCGGTAACTAATCAGCAATTGATATATATATATATATATATTATAATATATATATATATATATATATATATATATATATATATATATTGTTAAGAAGAGTTTGAAAGTACATTTTATTTTATCCATTATTGTAAATTTGCCTAACCTAATTTGCATTTATGCTTTTAATTTTCTTTGTTCGCCTGTTTTACATGTTTCTTATTTTTTCACCATTATAAATTCCATCTTAACAATCATTAGATTAGATTTTTTCCTCGACTTGTCCAGTGGACGGTTGTACAATAAACATAATAAACAGTTATTTCCGCTGTCTCCATGTTTCCTCGCGGCACCCCAGAACACCATCGCAACACTGGTGGAGATGCTGATCCTACCATCAAAAATGAAGCTACCTTAAGAAGAAGCCGTCGTCTACGAGGACAACCTCCAATGAGATCCTTCAGTGCCTCTCCAACAAGACGCGCCATTGTGAATCAAGATGACGCTACACCTTGCAACAACATTTTCTTCTGCCAGCCACCTCCTCCAAGTCTGGAAGTATTTGGCGGATACTCAGACGAAGATCCTTCAGAATGGCTGGAAGAAATCGTGTTGTTAGCAAGACAACAACGATGGCCAGACGATGTCATGCTGGCATATGCCCGGAGCTACATGGACGGACCTGCGAAGAAATGGGCAAAACTCAACAGCCCTCACATTTTTTCGGCCTGGAGTGTATTCAAAAAGGCACTCCTGAGAGATTTCAGGAGGGCAGATACTGCCCAAATTAAATTAATAATGGACCTGCAAAACAGAATCCAGCAGCCCAATGAGTCAACTCTGCGTTACGCCGAGGATGTCCTCAACCTCTGTAACAAGGTCAACCCCAAAATGACAACGGACGATAAATTATACTACATGAAGACTGGTCTAAACAAATACCTGTCACTCATTATGATGATAACACCTTGCAGCACGGTCAAAGACTTTTTGGAACTAGCGAGGCGAATAGATCAACATCTAGTGGATTTTGAGCAGCGAAGAAGCTTCAGGCAAAATAACCGCCCGACCAGACCATCCCTCCTAGGAGAAACTACAACAACCAAACAGACCCATAGTCGTGGTTTCGGACATACCTCGATTCCAAAAAGGAACGTTCGCAAATGATAGAAGACCAATCGCAAGTGACAGTAGAACCAACCTTCGCCCCAGGTAGATTCGAGAGGGCTAGACCTAATGACACAGGGATGGAACCGGTTGGAAAACAATTATAGGAGCTCAGCACCAACCCCAACCAACAGAACCCCCGAGCAGTATCCCAGGAGGCAGACGTACACGACGCCCCCAAGTAACAGGCGTTATCAAAGGCCATTATACCAGGATCGAAGAATATGCTGGAACTGCTCCGAACAGGGACACATATCGAGGTATTGCCCTCGTAACACTGAACGACCGACTTACAATATCAGACCAATACGCGGCAATTTTCAAGGTCCATGGACGAAACCAACTCTGTAAATGAGGGACTATTTAAAAAATTGTAGAGGAATCGATGATTCGAGGCAACAGGAACCGACTTTGATGTGAATAGCGAGACGATTTTCCTATTTAGGAGAAGCGTCAAAAAAACTAACCCGACTGAATGGATCTCGGGCTTCTGGTGGTCGAATAAACTTGGTGATGAATCTTCAAAGAAATAAAACGACTCAGATAGAAATCAATGATTATAACGGTTGAGGCATTAATCGACACCGGAGCGGTGGTTAGCTGTATTGACGAGGAACTCTCATATAAACTAAAATTAAAAGTTGTCAAAGATAATAATCTGAATTTGAAAGCTGCAGGTGATCAGAAACTTAATGCAAAAGGAAGGTCGATGGTATCATTCAATATGGATCAGGAAAAATATACAATTCAGATGATAGTGTTAGAAAAATGTAACCCCAAAATAATTCTGGGAGACGATTTCTTAAGCCATTACAAAGCCTTAATAAACTGCCGAAACAATACTTATGGATTGAATCCCCAAATAATATGGACAAGATGATACAAGTTTAAAATATGCTAGGGCGGTTGAAGATAGAATAATTCCTGAATTTAGCCTATGTCTGGTTAAGGGCTATTGCGAACCAATTACTGATGACAAAGAAATATTGATAGAGAATCTCTCATCGCTAACATCGAAATATGGCCTGATAACAACAAGATCTTTGCTGAAAAAATACAAGGTTCCCTGATATTTGGCTTTTGAACCCTTCTTCAAAACCTATAAAAATTCATCGGCACATGAAAATAGGGATAATATCGGAAGTAGACAGGATGTACAAGACAGACCATCGATCAGTTTCCTCCATTGATCTTAATTTTGACATAAATCCCGATTTATCTTCGAGGAACGTAATCAGGTTTTGATGCTACTCTACGAATACAAAGAAATGTTCGCCGCACCAGACGATTACAAAGGGAGAACTCACCTTGTCAGACATAAAATCAAAACAAACAGCGATATTCCCATAAGAAAGAACCCCTACAGAGTGTCTTTGAGAGAACGCGAAATAATTAATAATCAAATAGATAAGATGTTGAAAAAAGGTATAATTTCTCATTCATCGAGTCCATGGGCATCTCCTGTAATTCTCGTTAAGAAGAAAGACGGAACATTTAGATTCTGTGTGGACTACAGAAATTTAAACTCTATCACTGTTAAAGATCAATATCCGCTTCCTCGTATAGACGACTGCTTCGACCTCTCTCCATGGATCTAGATACTTCACATCACTGGACCTGTGTTCAGGATACTGGCAGGTGGAAGTTGAAGAACAAGATCGGGAGAAAACTGCTTTTGTGACACCTGACGGACTTTACCACTTCAACGTCTTACCTTTTGGTTTATGCAACGGCCCAGCAACTTTTGAAAGACTAATGGATAATATATTGAGGACCCATAAATGGAAAATCTGCTTGTGCTACCTTGACGATGTGATAGTTTTCTCTGAAGATCTACCATCGCATTTGACAAGATTGAAGACCATTTTGGGATGCTTAAGAAAAGCAGGATTGACACTCAATCTTTCAAATGCAGATTAGCTTATGAAGAGCTCCTTTTATTGGGGCACGTTGTGTCAAAAGAAGGAATTACACCCGATCCAGAAAATATTGCGAGCATAAAGGATTTCCCAGCCCTCAGAACAATTAAAAATGTCAGAGCTTTCTCGGACTATGTTCTTATTATAGAAGGTTCATTAAAGAATTCTCAAAAATAGCATATCCATTACAAATTCTAACTCGTAAAAACCAGCCGTTTGTATGGGGAAAAGAACAAGAATCATCTTTTCTAACTTTAAAAGAAAAGCTGAGTTCACCGGAGGTCCTAACTCATTATGATCCAAATAAACCCATAGCCTCCACACCGACGCAAGCGATCAAGGACTTGGGGCAGTACTCATTCATGTTGAAGATAATGGTAGAGAGCGTCCAATTTCATTTGCCAGCAGAACATTGCAGAAGGCTGAGACCAACTATTCAACTACGGAAAAGAATGCTTGGCTATTATATGGGCAATTGGGAAATTCAGGGCCTTATCTTTACGGCCGTAAATTCATCGTTTATACCGATCACCATAGTCTCTGCTGGATGGCCAAAGCAAAAAAACCTATCTGGACGTTTGGCGCGTTGGTCGTTGGAATTGCAAGCCTACGATTTTACTATAAATTATAAATCTGGAAAAACACATTTAGATGCTGATGGATTATCGCGGTGCCCAATTCCCAGATAAAATTAAAATTTTACAAATTAATTATAACACCGAAGACTACGACGCTTACATTAAGAAAATTAACAACATGATCGACCAACACCCAACAGCTACGGAGAAAACTTCACCAAACATAACGGAAAAATTTATAAAAAGAATCCTACCCCAACAGGCACCCGTGGTTACTGGTCATTCCCAAAGACCAAACAACTAGAACTCTTGGAACAGATGCATGATCATCCTACATCGGGCCACATGGGTATAAAAAGAACATACAGCCGAATTAAAGATAAATATTTTTGGCCTTCAATGTTTAAAACAGTGGAGAAATATGTTTCGAGTTGCCCTGAATGCCAGTTTCGTAAGACCCCATCCCAACAACCATCGGGACAATTGCAACCGATACCACCAGCGTCTAGACCGTTCGAACGAATAGGAATAGACCTTTTGGGTAGATTCCCCAAGTCCATCAACGGAAATAGGTGGATCGTTGTTTGCACAGACTATTACTCAAGGCATGTTGAAACAGCGGCGCTACCTCGAGGAACTGCCACAGAAATTGCCGATATTTTCTTGAAAAGAATAGTACTAAGACATGGAGCACCGAAAATTTTAATTTCTGACCGCGGGAGTTCTTTCTTGAGCAAACTACTCACACAAGTTTTGAAAATTTGCAATACGATACATAAGAAAACGACAAGTTACCATCCACAGACAAATGGCCAAACGGAAAGAATGAACCGTACGCTGACAGATATGATATCAATGTACATTGACGAGAAGCACCAAAATTGGGACGAGATTCTCCCGTTTGTGACTTTCGCCTACAATTCCTCGGTACAAGAGACGACCGGCTATTCCCCATATTTTCTGATTCACGGAAGAGAACCGTTGACATTTCTGGACTCTACATTTGACTTGCCGAAAGTACCGCCTAAACCCGGAGACTTTGATGACTACATATCAATCTCCTAACCATAGTTGAAGAATCAAAAAAGATTTCAATGGCTAGAACAATGGCACGGCAAGATGAATCCAAACAAGTATACGACAAACATCGCAGAGAAGTTAACTTTTCACCAGACGACCTAGTACTGATTTGGACACCGATAAGAAAAGTTGGAAGAGCGGACAAACTACAGAAAAATTACATCGGACCATTCAAGATAATTAGGAAGACATCACCAGTAAATTATGAAGTAAAAGTCACGGGAAGAGGCAAGAAAATTGTACATGTGTCAAGAATGAAACTGTACCGGACCGCAGACTTGAGGACAAGTCTTTTTCAAGGGGAGAGTAATGTTAAGAAGAGTTTGAAAGTACATTTTATTTTATCCATTATTGTAAATTTGCCTAACCTAATTTGCATTTATGCTTTTAATTTTCTTTGTTCGCCTGTTTTACATGTTTTCTTATTTTTTCACCATTATAAATTCCATCTTAACAATCATTAGATTAGATTTTTTCCTCGACTTGTCCAGTGGACGGTTGTACAATAAACATAATAAACAGTTATTTCCCGCTGTCTCCATGTTTCCTCGCGGCACCCCAGAACACCATCGCAACAATATATATATATATTGAGAAATATAATAACTATATTTTATTATAAAATTCAAAAAGAAAAGTTATCTAAATTAAAAACTTTGAATAAAATATTAGACATGTATATTGTGTGATATTAAAATTATATTTAAATGTTTATTTTATGTCAGATATGTATTTAATTTATTACATATTTTTCACCTATATATTGACGGTGTGAACAACAAATATTTTCAATTTTATATTAATGTTATTTGGCATTCACTCTCTGCCGAATTGGTTTACCAAAAAAATATATATATATTAGATGATTTAAAAATTGATTTTTATTTATATTTTTTCTTGTTTTGTTTTAGAATTTAATTTTGCTTTGAAATATCTATAATTTGTATTTATAAAATTGTTTCAACCCTATGAAAATGATCAGTTCAAAATGTCTATTAAAAGTTCTTGTGGTGTTCTATTTATTCGAGATTTCACAAATATAAATAATAATATATAAAATAATAAGGGTATTTAATAAGCTAATTTATTTTGTTATATTAATATATATAAAAACATATTAAAATTTTTACTATAAATATCAAATATATATTTTGAATTTCTTTTAAAATACATTTTTTTCTTTAACCTATTCACAACAGGAAAGTATGCAAATCTCAGTCTAATTATTTTCAATAAAAAATATATTTAATACCTGAAACGGATTATATTTATATTGTATATTTATAGAGAGTAATTATATATAGTGCTCACTCTCTGGAAATATAAATTCATTCTTTCATTTATAGATAAATTTTAATAACATTGTGCGTTTATCCATAAAATGAATATCCTTATGTTTGATTTAGGCTTTAGTAAGATTTTAAAAAATGTTTATACATTAGGCATTATATACATTTTATATAATACTGTTAAAAGGATTTACAAATTTATAAATTTGTTGTTTATTTTAAACATAGGAGGTTTGTTAATATAGATATAATAAAATAAGTAGATAGCATATAATATTAAAAAAAATAAAAAGAACACCACAAAGCTTCGGCCGTTAAACGTCATAGGCTGGGTAAAAAAAATAATAAGCGAATGGATAGTTTTGGAGAAAAGAGCAAAGACAGAACCATGATAATAATTATATATATATAAAGGTTTATAATAATCAATGAAATTTATTGAAAATTTTGATGTCGAATTGAAGGTATAATGTCAGTATAGCAAGCTATTACTGAACAATAATGTAGAGTATATAATATATATGAAATAAAGTTGGTATTTGTTAAAATGGCAATTCTCTCGGATTTCATGATATAATTGTTTTGACCAGTGACCGGTTACTCTGTGGTGTGTTGCGGTGTATATATAGATGGATGACTTGGTTAGTTAGTTAGTTGTGTTATCTTACCGTGATCGGTTCAATAAAATCCTCCGGTGTTCAGTGCCCTCTCCTATCTTCCTCCTTTTTTCCAACAGGTTATGGGCCCAGGATTACTTTAAAGAAATTATAGCATCAAGAAAGTATTCAAAATGTCAAGCCTTTATCAAATAGAAAAATTAAATTCTGAAAATTTTGAAACATGGAAGATGCAAATGAAAATGATTCTAATTCATTCCGAACTTTGGGATTATGCAAATAGCATAAGAATCAAGCCTGAAACCGAAGTAGAATCTGCTGCATGGGAGAAGAATGACCAGAAGGCGCTAGCAACTATAGTTCTAAGTTTAAGTCCTCCAGAGATAATACACGTGAAGAGATGTAAAACTTCTGCAGAGGCATGGAAGCTTTTAAATGATGTGCATCAGCCAAAAGGGCCTGCAACTAAGGTTTTCCTTACGAAACAGTTGATCCTCTTGAAGATGAATCCTAATGAAAGGATGCAGGATTATCTCAACAAATTTAGCAGTTTGGCTGACAAGTTGAGTGAAATGGATGCACAAGTCCCAGAAGACTTCCTTTCTATCCTTTTATTATGTAGCCTTCCAGAGAGTTATGAAGGATTTAGAACTGCCATTGAAACTAGGGACAAGTTGCCGAACTTTGAAACTTTAAAAGTGAAAATGCTGGAGGAGGAAATTAGGCAAACTCAATTGAACGGCACAACTAATACCGAACAAGCTTTCCTTGGAAACCCAGAAAGAAAGAATTTTCCCAGCACATCAAAACCAAAGCCAAAGGGATTCCCATTTAGCTGCCACTTCTGTGGAAAAAAGGGGCATAAAGCTGCCGACTGCAGAAAAAGAAAATCCAGGAACCCTAAAACTGAAATGGTTGCATCATTAGGAATCGAATGTTTAAACAAACTTGATGCAAACGAGTGGTGCTTGGATAGTGGTGCAACTGCCCACATGTGTAGCACAAAGAGATCATTCACTTATTTTGAAGACACTGCACCAGTAAAAATTACACTGGCAGATGGTCAATTCATTGAAGCTATAGGAAAGGGGAATGTAAAATTGGATTGTAAAACCAATACTGGAACTGTAACCCTATCCTTAGAAGATGTGCTGTTTGTACCTAGATTAAATGGAAATCTATTTTCTATCAGTAAGTGCACAGGTAAATTTAATATTGTAAATTTCAAGTACAGAAAGGCTGAAATAGTGAATTTGCATACAAAAATTTGCATACAGGCCTATGAAAGGAATGGACTTTACATCTTAAGTCAAATTAATTGTCCTAAGGCATTAGCGACAAGAGAAATTTGCATAGCTGGAGAGAAAAATTACGAAAAATGGCATAGTAGACTTGGCCATTTAAATTTACAAGATCTCAAAAAGCTAAAAATGCAAAATATTGTATACGGCCTGCCAAATTTTGATGTTAAAAATTTTACCTGTGAAGTTTGTTTGAAAGGTAAACAAACAAGGCTACCTTTTCAGAAAGAGTCTTTTACGAGAGCAAGGGAACCACTGGAGCTGATCCATACTGACATTTGTGGTCCCATGAGAACAAAATCATTGGGTGGCGCCTTTATTTTTCAACATTTATTGATGACTTCTCGGGATTTATCTTCACATTTATAATGAAATCGAGAAGTGAAGTATTCAAAGGATTTAGAATATTCAAAAATTATGCTGAGAAGCAAACCGGAAAAAGGTTGAAAATGTATTAGGAATGATAATGCGCCTGAATACCTTAGCAAAGAGTTCAAGGATTATCTAGAAGGAGAAGGTATAGGACGTCAGCTCTCTGTAGAATATACACCTCAACAGAACGGTGTCGCTGAAAGAGCGAATAGAACTCTACTGGATATGACTAGGTGCTTCATGATCGAAGGTGATTTACCTGAAACTTTATGGGCTGAATTGATACATACATCCAAATGGCATTACATCAGAAGCATTTGCAGCGATGGACTTGTCGAGGTCGTCCACACACCAACCAAGAAAATGTTGCCGACATCCTTACTAAAGGCCTACCAAGGTTTTTGTATGAAAAACACGTCACTGGATTTGGAATGTTGAAATCTGATGAATTGAGAGGAAGTGTTAAAATGGCAATTCTCTCGGATTTCATGATATAATTGTTTTGACCAGTGACCGGTTACTCTGTGGTGTGTTGCGGTGTATATATAGATGGATGACTTGGTTAGTTAGTTAGTTGTGTTATCTTACCGTGATCGGTTCAATAAAATCTCCGGTGTTCAGTGCCCTCTCCTATCTTCCTCCTTTTTTCAACAGTATTAAAGAAGGAGTATTGATAATTAAAAAATAAATTAGATAAATATTATATTCAAGCTATCAAAAAGGTTTTGTATTTATGTAACAACATAGGATTATGACAAGTTCACGCTGTAGCTCTGGCAGTTACATAGAAGCGTCATAGAAGCAGAACATAGGGGAAAAATGAAGAATTGTTATAACTCTATGTTGTTAAATAAAATAAAAAACCTTAAATTTGATACCTTAAAAATAATATTTATCTAATTTATTTTTAACTATCAATACTTCTTCTCTATTACCAACTATCTTTCACATATATATGTTATATATAAAATAATATGTAAATGTGAATCTATAGATTATTGTGGTTTTAACGAAAATATAGTGGAAATATGATTTTTAAAAATGTAAAAGATTAATTAAAATATTGAAGATGTGATAAAATATGTAATATTTTGTTGTTGTTTCCCGATGGCCGGCTAAAATATTTTGTACATTATGTAAATAAGTTTTTCGTTGTTTAGATTCTTACGTCTTAAGCCAGGCATTACTTTAATCAATTATGTTTCATATATTCCTTTAGGTCAATTAACAGTAGAAACCCTTTTTTATAACATATATATATATATATATATTAAAAATGGCATATCCTGACCAAGAGCACATGTGCTTTACAGAAGGCTGAGCACCATCTGGTGGAACAGAAATCAACAAAACATTGATTTCGCCTGTTCTCTGATATTTGGCCGACCCAATTTCTTGATAAATCAAGAAAAGCCATCCACGAACGCGTTTCGCGCTTTTTGGCGCTCTTCAGCGTGGAGTAGGCTGTACCACTGCGACCAAATATATATACAGTAGAACTTGGATAATTCGAACTTCTTTAATTCGAAAACCTCTTTAATTCGAATATTTATCTTGGTCCCTAGAATTTCCTATATAAATAATTTAACATCTTTAATTCGAATTTTTGGATAATTCGAATTTTTTTATGGTCCCTTGGGGTCGAATTATCCAAGTTCGACTGTATATATATACAGTGTGGCAAATAATTTTTGAGAATGGGTTTGTAAAATAAAACAGAAACAAGCTAATTCAATTTCTACTATTTTTTTATTCAAAATAATCCCCTCCGGATTCAATACATATGTTACAACGATTTAATAAGGAATTAAATGCCTCTTGCAGGCCACTTGAGGAATTGCCTCAAAGTGCTCGTCGCAGCTGTCCTGGATGGTCGGGATATCATAAAAAAAGCAACCTTTTAACTTCAATTTTATTTTTGGGAATAAATAAAAGTCACATTGTGCTAAATCAGGCGAGTACGGAGGATGATTCAACACACAGACGTTATTTTTGGCCAAAAAGCGACGAACAGTGAGTTATGAGTGACTCGGTGCATTATCATGCAGCAAACACCAACTGTCTTCATCGCGATATTCTGCACGAATGCGACGATTTATAGCAATCAAACGTTTCAAAACGTTTAAATAATACTCTCCAGTAATGGTTTGTCCAGCGGGAACAAATTCTTTGTGGATAATACCTCTACTATCGAAAAAGGTAATCAGCATTGTTTTGATTTTTGATGGCACTTTTCGCGTTTTTTTTTGGCTTGTGGAGAGTTTTTTGACTTCTATTCGGCACTTTGGCGCTTTGTCTTTGGGTCATACTGAAAACACCATGTTTCATCACCCGTAACAATTGATTTCAGGAAGTTTGAATTATTTTCATAGGCAGAAATGATGTCCCTGCAATGTGCAATTCACACTGATTTCTGCTCGCTCGTTAAAGTGTGTGGAACAAATTTAGTACAGACTTTAGTTTTACCATAAATATTCATGCAGAATGGTTCGAATCGTTTCTTTGTTGATGTGTAAAACCTCTGCCATCATTGTTTTCAACAAATTCTCGCACTTTTTCTATACTTTCTGGTGTCTTTGAAGAACTTGGTCGTCCAGTATGCTTATCATCTTCTAGCGTATTTCTTCCATCCGAAAAACGTTTGTGCCAAATGAAAACATTTGATTTACTCAAACATAACGTACCATAAACTTGCTTCATCAAAATATATGTTTCCGATGCACTTCTACCAAGTTTTGCATTAAATTTAATGACCGCTCTCTGTTCCATCTCAGAATTCCGACGAACAAAAAATTTTACTTTTCAAAAATCGCCTGTATGTTTTTAAAGAGTTAACCAAAATGGCTGAAACAAAGCCACGCGCTAGATAAGGCTTCGAATATATATACGCATGCGCAATTTCATAACTGGCTCTGCTATTGGCCTTTATCTAGCGCGAGTCTTAAAAATTATTTGCCGCACTGTATATATATAGATGATATTTTGCTGAAACAAATTTATTCCTCAAACAACGACATAACCTTATCTCAGTCTATAAACGAGGTATGGAGAACACCGCACTATCTAAAGTACCTCTAAGTACTGGAGCTCACAACGA
>CP092863.1:164675301-164688433 GCA_030710605.1 Cordylochernes scorpioides
TATCGTGTACACAAGACGGTACCAATATGTCAACCTGTTATGTGAAAAAATCCAGAAACTTTCTGTTACAACTGTGGATAATTAACTTTCAAATCTCAAATACGAAATCTTATATACTTCATTAAAAGGTGCAATGAACTTTAGTTTGGATGTAAAGTGGGTCACCAAGACTTGGTTCCTCATCATTGTTTCCTCGCCCTTTTACAAGGTGAATTAAAGATAAGGGCTATATCCCTTTTGCGGTTCCAACTGAATGGATGGAACTAAAATTCCATTATCCTGTTATTTTTGTTTGGCCTAGATTGTTGTTTTTACATCTAATTCAAAACATACCATTGAATATCCATATTTACCATTTGCGATGAGACTAGTTTCCCATGGTGATGATTTAGCTGTTCCACAGCCTCCAAAAATGGGATATTCAGTGACCATGTATCAAATAGTCATGCGCAAGAGTGGTAAACACAATTTTTAAACCACTATTTCCTCCAAAAATTGTATGATAGAATAACTTTGTAATATATATATATATATATGATATCTTGGGACCTCTGGGACCAGTGTTACCTGATGCTAGACGAACCTCGATGTCAACTCTACCGTGCAGTCGTGGTGGAAGGCGACACAGCTGGGCCAAAGGTGAAATAAACAAACAGAGATTCCACTAAAAGCGTCTGACGTCAAGAAGGAATGGGATGAGGAGAGAGAGATTTTAGAGCAAGTGTTACCGTTGGAATCCAAGCGAAGACTGACAATTCTAGGGCCTCGATTTAACACCACGACCTTGCTGCTTTCTAATTGGCTGACCTATTTAGGTGATTCTTTCCTAATTGGTGGGACTTTTTCACGTGGCCGTAGGCTATTGGTTGACCTACTTAGGTGATGTCTTCTGATTGGGCCTGGCTTATCTCTTTGACGGAAGAAATACGTCCGGTCTTGTTCCGGAAATTCGGGGCGTTACTCTTAAACTTTTATAACTTCTGGTCACAAGATACGTCCTGTCTTGTCCGGAAATATTGGTTTAAACTTAGCTCGCAGGGTGTCCGGGGTCAGAAGGTTAACTGTGGCGTTATTAATAATTATGTTCTCTTCTAGGCCTACCTCTTAGGTTTGACTTCTACGATCCTCTAAGCCTGATTTGTTTTAACCTTAACTTTCTCCTGTCTCTCTCCATTCCTTCTATCTGTACAGTTGCAATACTTTATTAGATCCTTACGCGGTACAGATTGATGTTAGTTGAGGTTTTCTATGTGCAGTACATAAGGAGTTATATACAGTCATGGGGTGGAACATGTGGTAGGAGATATCTAGACTATTTACAACAATTCCATGGTCTTAAATCATCACAGATGGCCCCGGATGTGAGAGAGTTCATATGGAGTGATTTAAGAGAGCGGAATAGGAAGACTGTTATTAAGGAAGTAATTTTTTTAGAAATTAATTAAAGTGAGTTGGTATATAACATGGGGTTGATTTCGGTATATCCATAAGAGAGAATAAAGCATAAACAACTAATATTAAACATACAAGTAAAAATAAAAATATGAATAAAATATTTAATAGAGAACATATAATGAATATTGGTAAAAATATAAATGATTGGATGGGAAAATCATGATCTCTTCGTGATGGGCGTTAGAAAGGGTTGAGGGGTTAGTTATTACTTGGTTGAGGCAATGTCACTTTGACTCAAGTCCCAAACCATTTAATGTGCACGGCGCGGAGAACCTAGGCCATGTTTCACATGTAAATTTAAGGACCGAATAAAGTTACAGTACCACAATCGAAAAGTAAGATAAGGGTGATTGTTATGGGTTTTAGTAATTAGTCGTTAAGACGTACGCATGCAGGATAAAGAGGGCGAAGATCAGTGACCAGAAATCAAAGTTTTAATTAGAGTCGTCAGGGGCTTAGCGAGAAAAAGAGTAAAATAAAAAAAAAAAATGTGCCAGCGTGTGGCATGAGAGTGCCCTGGAATAAAAAAAAAATACAATTTGCACGTATCCAAGCCAGAAGTTGGGAGAAGGTAAATCTGGGGGACGATGTGTCAAGATTGTTAATTACGAAATCAAAGTAGGTCAAGTCTAGCCTGCGAAGGAGTTAAAAGTTCCTGCGGAAAAGGGTTAGTATTTATTAAGAACTAACCTTTAAAGTGGTTGTTTAAGAGGTTATTGAAGATTGCCCTGTTTTTAATCATGATTTTTAGTTTGATTATAAAAGAATATATCATTGAGATATGAAATTGCGAGATTAAGGCTTTGCATATAGCGTTAAAGGATTTGAAAAATCGAAAATAGAATTGCGAAGTTAAATGCAAAGTAATCTTTTAAAAAAAAGTAAAAATAGTGATGATATGATACAAAGATTTACACACTACAGCAGTATATAAGGGGTAATAGAAAGTGAAAATATTAAATGAAAAAAAAAATAATGAGCAATAATATACTCGATAGTATTGACATGGTAGCGGAAGGTGAAACAATGTAAATAACATCTAATTTATAAAGTGAGAAAAAATATAAAATGATAAATGCAAATTAGTGATATAAACATGAAATATAAACTTGAGATTATTAGATATGATATGAAAGATAAAATATAAAGTTGATTATAAAATAGAGTCATAAAGCAAAAGTAAATAAGTTTTGATACAGAAAAATAAAAAAAGACAATAATCTAAACTAATTGGTTGACGTAAAAAAAAAACAATTATAAGAGCTATATAATGATTATATAAAGGATATTAAAATGAAAAATTTTTAAAAAATGTTCATCGAGAAGGAAGAGCAAGTAAGATTATATATAGAAATTATATATCGTGAAAGAATGGAAAGTTGTAGGCCAAACGTAATGTACCTGTTTTTTTTTTTTTTAGGATGGGTAGAGAGAGCTTTAAATTGTCCTCGATTGATATCTTTGGTCTTGTTGGCCTAAGTTTTTCTAACTTATCGAATTTGTTTTATGTTTGACGCGACTCGTGGATCACATTGTTTCTAACTGTGAAACTTACTGAGTCCTAATGTTGTCGTTTTTTTAAACTTATGTGGGTGTGTGTGATTTTTGTAGGTAAAGTGTTGTCTTTGGCACGCACTAATATTTAATTTAATAGGTGGCGAAAGTTCATTAGATAACACGGGGTGGCGACGGATGTAACAAGATGTCGGCTGTTTGTTTGCTCGGGGGGGCGAGGGGGAGCGAAGCTATTTTTAATGCGATTCCGGATGTAGGTCAGGGAGGGAGCGAGGGGGCTTGCTTGCTTTCTTTCAACTTATTGGAAGATCTCTGCATTAAGGTGCAGAAAAGGCGCTGAGCAAGTCGGGGGTATAAGACGGGATTTCTGCGCGTCAAATATTGTGGGACATAAATGGCCGAATTCTTTCAAGTGGACATCAGGTGTTACGCGAGGTGTTGGAATTAGAGGCTGGGGCGCGAGGAATAAGATATCTTCTGTATAGTATTTAAGTTTGTTCACATGAACTGTATCATCTTCTTTATTTAGGGGTCGATTGGGTCTGTTAATTCGGACTACGTTTGGGGATATTATTTCTATAATTGTAAACGGACCTGTGAAGTATGGTGCCAATTTTCCCGTATCGGGATGTTTATAATTTTTCACGAGGACTAGGTCACCAATCTCGAAATGCGGGGCTTGATGACCTTTATCATATCTTTGTTTGTCCCTTTCATGCTTAAGCTGTGTTCTGCTGGAGGCGAGTTGCCTAGCCTTCTGTACGTCGGGGAACGGGTTGTAATGAGTTTTTAGTTCTGGTGGGATGCTATTAAACATCAAGAAGATCGGTGGGAAACCTGTGACGGTGTGCGGGGATTGGTTATAGATTTGAACAACTTGTTTAATTAGTTTGGTCCAAGATGTCTTCGGGTTTTCGAGATAAAGTAACCTTAGTTTTCCAGTGATGGTGGCGTTCAATCGTTCTATCAATCCGTTAGCTTGCGGATTGTTACTGGTGGTAAGCAGTGGTTGTATACCGCGAGATAGCAGAAATTTGCGGAATTTTTCGGAGGTGAATGCGGGCGCTCTATCCGAAAGTAGACGTTTTGGAGACCCTTGTTGTAGTACCTTTTTTAGGGTTTGGATGTACGTTAAGGTACTTGTAGATTTCGATGGGAATGCCCAAGCGTATCTGGTCAAGTGATCCACTATAACATGGAGATACGTCTTGGAGTGTCCGTATTTCGAAAATCCGGCTATTGTATCTATTGATATTAAATCGAATGGCTGTTGTGGTGGGGGAATTTGTCCTAAGGTGCCATAAGGTTTACCTTTGGGTCTTTTGATGATTTGGCAGGTATGACAGGAATTTACAAATTTTTGTATGGACTTGGCCATACCTTTCCAGTAATACTGAGCAGAGATTAGGCGAGTCATTTGGGAGATACCGGGATGGTTGTATTCGCTGTGAACCTGGTTCATAAGCGAGTGTTGAAGAGCTTCGGGTATTATTATTCGATTTACACCTTTACGCCGTATGGTGTGTAGACCGTTGACGTCTACAGCGACACTGGTATCTGTGATATTCGGTTGGTGTTTCTTAATAGTACGGGCACTGATAAATCCACAAAATGGATTGCGAGAAAGCAAATCGGCCTCGTGTTGCTGGGTTCCCTTGAGGTACTGTATTTCATAGTCGTAAGTGGATAGTCTTAAACTCCACCTAAAAAGTCGTCCTGACGGGTTTTTAATAGTTTTAAGCCATTGTAGGGCTTGGTGGTCGGAGTAGACAGTGAATTTGGTACCGGATAGATAGATGCGGAATTTTTCGATGCTTTCTACGATCGCTAAGCATTCTAACTCTGAAATGGTATAGTTGCGTTCGTGAGGACGTAGTGCTCTACTGTAATACTGTGTGGGATGAGTTTTTCCATCCGGATGTACTTGTTTGAGAATTCCTGCGATTCCCTGGGTGGAGGCGTCACAGTACAAGCGGCAGGGTAAGCCATCCTGATACAGATGTAATACGGGCTTACGTGTTAAGCTCTCCTTGAGAGCCGTGAATGCCTGTTGACATTTGTCGTCCCATTGCCATTTAGTGTCCTTTTTAAGTAAATTGTTGAGTGGGGTTCTGAGACGGGCATAATTTGGTATAAACTTGTTATATACGTTGACGGCTCCTAAAAAGGACTGTAATGTTTTTTGGTTGAAGGGAGGTTTGATAGCGTTAATAATATCGAGGTTACGGGTCTGCGGTGTGTAAGTTCCGTTCTTAACAGTGTATCCTAGAAATTCTATTGATGTCTTCAAAAATTCACATTTTTTATAGTTTAGTTTAATATTTTCCTGTTGGCAGATCTCCAGGAATTTTTCTACGTGTTGAATATGCTCTTCTAAGGTATCCGAAAAGATAATAAAATCATCGAAATAGTGGGCTATGAAGTTTAACTTATATTTTTGGAATATTTGGTTTATTGCACGTTCAAAAATCTGTGGTGAGTTGCGCATCCCAAAAGGAAGCCTACAAAATTCGTATTGCCCGTCTAATGTCACGAAAGCTAAAAGGTGACGGGAACTGGGATCTATTTCGACCTGCCAGTAGGCAGAAGATATGTCGGCTGAGGAGAAGTATTTGGCGCGTGAGAGTTTGTCGAGTATATTCTCTATCAAGGGGAGAGGATGGACGTCTGGTGCAATGATTTCATTAATCCTACGATAGTCAACACAAAAGCGTTTTGATTTGTCACGCTTGGTGACAAGCGTAATGGGACTGGCATAGGGAGATACAGAGGTTGTAATTATACCGTGTTCAAGCATGTGTTCGATCTGTGTTTGTATTTCAAGTTGGTCATTTAGGGGTACGCGATAAGGACGTAAGGCAATTACCTTGTCCGAAGTAGTATTGATTTTTACGGGAGGTATTTTAAGCTTAGGGACGTCGTATTTATTGGCGGCGAAAACGGGTGTAAATTGATGCAGTACCTTGTGTAAATTATAGGGACAGTGACCTAGGTTACTTGTGTCCAAAGATATGCAAGAGGAGGACATAGAGGCGTTGACAATAGGATCAGGAACATTACATTGAGGCCAAATAAGAGTGTTGGAGTTCACCACGTGTGAGCAACCCGTTCCAGGAGGGGAAAATTTAGTAAATGGGACAGTTGTATTAACCTGTCCATGGGACACGTGTTGCTTGCACGAGGTGAATTTGTATAAGGTAGTTGGTAGAGGTACATTATCTTGATACAGGAGTAGCTGAGGACAGTTTATAATTAGTAGAAATCTTTTTATGGAGTTAAGGGATAATATGCCAAAAGGCAAGGGGGCATCTATAATATGGAATTTTAGGTTCTGCGTTATGTTACCTATTTTTACGTTTAAAAAGATATAACCTATGGTGAAAATATTGTTAGCTATGGCATTAATAGTTAAGTTAAATGGGTGAACAGGTATTTTCTTTTGCAAATTGGTTTCTATTATTTTAAAAGTATTCCGACTAATTATATCGATAGATGCTCCTGTATCAAGTAGTAGAGGAAGGTTTACATTATTGGGCAGTTCAGCTCGAACGAGCAATTGTTCAACGAAAGTTATGTGAGGAGGAACCTACTGTGGTGTTGTCTTGTATGTCGGGACAGGCCTGTTTTGGTGCCGTGGTCGAGGTACCAATGGACAGCTAGGGTTCACTGCTTGCGCTGGGCTCGTGGTGTAGAGAGGATCAGGGGAGCGGGTAACATGCGCTCGCGTGTTGTTAACTTGGAAGGGTGCGGGAGAGGACAACACAGTTCTGTCGTGCTGCGGATAAGTTGTGGCTCGGTACACAGGTCTTGGACGGCTCTGTGCAGGCCGTTTGGGGCACTGGGCGTGCCAGTGCATGGCGCCACAATACCTGCAGGATGAAGGGGGTGGATTGGTAGAGTAGTTGGGTCGCGCTGACCATGGTCGCGGAGCACTGTACCTCGGTGACGGTGCGAAGGAAGGGTTGGGCGTTGTTCTGGTCGTCTGTTGGCACACTTGCGACGCACTGTGGGTTCCTCTTACGCGCGATACTACACTATACCACGCTTGGAGGGTGTTCGGTTGCACGGCAGCGACAATGCGCTGATCAGCGACGGGTAACCCATCAGTCAGGGATTCTAAAAGGATTTTGTGGGGAAGGTTCAGCTGTAGGCCACACACCGTCTTTTTTTGATAATATTCCTCTAACGAGGAGCGATCTGTCAACTTAATGGCCAAGAATTGGGCAAATGACGCGTTTGTGGTTTCAGGAAAGAGGTCTATCAGGGCTTGCCTTGCGTCAACGTAATATAATTTGTCTAATTTTAGGCTGCGGAAGTAGTGCAGGGCCTTACCTTGTAGGAGGTTGGGAAGCCTTCTCAGTCGGTCGGTGTAGTGTAGTTGGGCCAGATCAGCTTGGGCGTCGTAGTTGTCGAAGAAGCTCTGCGCCTCGTACGAACCATCGTAACGCGGTAGCTCCACATCCCGCGATAGTCCTGTCGCCGAGGAGAGCTGATATATCGTCCTGGCTAAACTCCCCAGGACATCTGACACCGGCGGCGGGGGTGTGACGTTTTCCTGGCCGGGGGCGATTTCCTCCGTTCTACCGAGGGTGTTTTCTTTCTTCGGAAAAGTGTTTTCGCCACTTTCGGAGTCGGGATCGGACTCCATGGGTTCCTTTGGATTCTCCTCTCTTCCCTGTTCCATCTTTCTGTACAGACAGTGGTCTACTTGCTTACTTGTACCTTGGCGTCCACTATCCTGTCGACTCTTCGGGACGGGAGAGTCTGTGATATCTTGGGACCTCTGGGACCAGTGTTACCTGATGCTAGACGAACCTCGATGTCAACTCTACCGTGCAGTCGTGGTGGAAGGCGACACAGCTGGGCCAAAGGTGAAATAAACAAACAGAGATTCCACTAAAAGCGTCTGACGTCAAGAAGGAATGGGATGAGGAGAGAGAGATTTTAGAGCAAGTGTTACCGTTGGAATCCAAGCGAAGACTGACAATTCTAGGGCCTCGATTTAACACCACGACCTTGCTGCTTTCTAATTGGCTGACTTATTTAGGTGATTCTTTCCTAATAGGTGGGACTTTTTCACGTGGCCGTAGGCTATTGGTTGACCTACTTAGGTGATGTCTTCTGATTGGGCCTGGCTTATCTCTTTGACGGAAGAAATACGTCCGGTCTTGTTCCGGAAATTCGGGGCGTTACTCTTAAACTTTTATAACTTCTGGTCACAAGATACGTCCTGTCTTGTCCGGAAATATTGGTTTAAACTTAGCTCGCAGGGTGTCCGGGGTCAGAAGGTTAACTGTGGCGTTATTAATAATTATGTTCTCTTCTAGGCCTACCTCTTAGGTTTGACTTCTACGATCCTCTAAGCCTGATTTGTTTTAACCTTAACTTTCTCCTGTCTCTCTCCATTCCTTCTATCTGTACAGTTGCAATACTCTATTAGATCCTTACGCGGTACAGATTGATGTTAGTTGAGGTTTTCTATGTGCAGTACATAAGGAGTTATATACAGTCATGGGGTGGAACATGTGGTAGGAGATATCTAGACTATTTACAACAATTCCATGGTCTTAAATCATCACATATATATATATATATATATATATATTGGTAGTATTGAATCGAATATAAAATTATATTTTGTTAATTTTATTGTGTCGATCCCAAATGTGAACTGTTTCTCTTTAAAATTGTGAAAATATTCTCTTACATAATATATGATTAACTCATTATATTTATATTTTATATTTATTCTGAGTCGCTCTGGAAAGTTCTAGATTCAACCAGTGGTGGTGTAATGAGTGTTACACCACGCTGGAAAGAATCTTCTAGCGCGCGCCTCAATATAAGCTTTGTTTTTCTGACAGACTGTATCATTATTAAATCATTCTTTGTTTAGATTAAAGAGAGCATCAAAAGGTGTATATAGATAATTCATAAATCTTTTATATTTTAAATAAAAGATATAATTATTGTAGTTTAAATAGCCGAAACGATTGATTATTTCTTGTTTTTCCTTACCGATCACATGAATATTTTACATGGCAATACGCTATTTAGTGCATGCCGCAAATATATTAATACCTACAAGATATTCAATTATTTAATTATTTCATAGAATGTTTTCTAAAAGTGTTTCATGAATAACTTTAATATATTGTATCAGTTTATCGAAATTTATGAGAAACCAAGAAAGGTCAGTATTCGATTAAAAAATTAAATAACAGATAATCGTATTTAATTAACGCAAATTTCTCATTTACATATGAATATTTAAATTTATTTGAAACCTTAGAGACATAAATGCATAACAAATCTAAAGTCTACAAAATTAAATCTTAGAATATTGAATTTAATAAATTAATTAATGCATCAAATATTTTAGAGAGGGACATGGATTTTAATTAATAGATTTATCAATCTAAAATCAATATTTACAATTAGAAATTGATTTCCAAAACTTGTCTATAATTAATTTTTTGAAAAAAAAAAGAAAATATAGAAATTGACGATTCTAGTTCAATTTTCAAACAAAGATTTTCTTAGAGAGGAAACAAATTTAAGATTTTTTTTTCTCAACGAATTGATAAATTCTAAAATTAGAGATTTTCAATTCGGTAAAAGATTTGATTAAATATTTAATAAGCCCCTCTCTTTCTCCCTAGAGCAAAGGAAACTTTTTAGCTTGTTATTTAAATTGGAGAAATAAACCAACTTTCCTTTATGAAAACACCTTCATTTCCTTCATTTTTTATAGAAAATCTGAATTGATTTATTAAAAATAGTAAATTATTTTTCTTTAAAACTCAAATAAATAAATGTTATAAATATTTTATATAGTTATTTATTGACACTTTATTGTATTATATAAAACAATAAATATATAAAATATTTATTTACATTTAATTCTTACATTTTTTAATTAACTTATCAATACATTTTATTATTCTCAGACAAACTCAAATCATAGAAGTAACCTTAAAAGCTGCCATATAGGAATCACTTATGATTAATGGCACCCATTCTCTTATATATTTCAAATAAAATCTGATCTTTAACCATTTTTACACGAATAACATTATAGAATTATGATGCATTAGCGCGCCATCTGTTATCAAAATTCGAAACTATTATAGACGCGTATCTTTTTGAAAATAAACAATTTATACTGTCCTTACTGAAATGGAAACATTGGGAGGGTTCACCACTGATGAGCCAGGCCTTCTTATTAATGTTTCCATTGCAGTAAAGACAGTAGAAATTGTTTATTTTAAAAAGAATCATACGCGTCAATAATAGTTTCGAATTTTGATTGTAAAATTAATTTCCAGCAAAAAAGCTCCCTCAAAATATATCTTTGATACCTTATATATATATATATATATAACTAGACGATTGACCCGGGCAACGCCCGGGTTTAGACGATTAAATGTATTTTACATATGGAAGATGGACGTAGTTCCCGAAGGTCACCCGCGAGGCTTTTTTGGCACCTGGCACAGCTGTGTCACCAACGCCAGGACCGCGCGCGGTGGGGACTCGAAATGGCCAACCGGCCGGCAGCCGGGCGATTCCATTATTTCGGAGGGGGGGGGGGGGGTGCCCAGCGGCAGGGAGGTCACGTGCTCGCTGGCAGCCAATGGGCGCCCCCCGCCGTCAAAACGTCACGTGTTCTAGAGGGCGCTGCTCGTGAGCTAAGTTGAATAATTTGAATATATAGTTTTAATAATTGATTTATATATATTTTAAAATATCCTATCGTCTTCCCCGTATTCTTTTACCTATGTATGGAAATTTTGGTACCAATTGGTTCAGTAGTTTTTGAGTTTATCGCGAAACAGACAGACAGACAGACAGAAATTGACTTTTATATATAGAGAGATAATAATAATAATAATAATGACAATTAATAACCTCTCGGTTTTGAAAATATATACAAATAGCTAACCAAAATTACTAATGGTTTGCTCTACAATCTTTACCAGTGTTAGAATGTGGCTATATATTTATATTATCCTATGAGAGGTTAATGAAATGTACTGTTGATTTACGGTTTTTGTATTCTGTGGGCTATAGCCTATAATGATGATATTAAAGTTCATATTATTTAAAATGGCTGAATACGATTTTTAGTTAATTAATTGAGGCACTACGTATTCTTCGCAAATGCTATCAAATAATTCAATAGCGCGAAACGCATTCGTAGATAGATGTTCTTGATTTATCAAGAAAATGGGTTGCCCAAATATCAGGGAACAGATAAAATTAATGTTTAGTAGATTTCTGTTCCACTAGATAGAGCTCTGCCATCTAAAAAGCACATGTGCTTTTGGTCAGGATATGCCTTCATTATTTTTAATATATTTATATATTTTGAATTATTAGCCTTTATTTGGATCAATTTATTTATTAAAACTTCCAATATTTCGATGAGGCTGTTCGTCTATCTTCCTCGGGGATTCAAACCCTGTAAACAAATCATCCAGGCGATGCACGAGTGGAGAAATTAAATATGTTGATATAATGATAATAACAATATGATATTATATTATTATATTTCCTTATATACTTGATATAATATATATATCAAAATATAAATAATTTTTGCATTGGGTTTACAAAGCGAGATTGGTTCAACTACTAACATCTTAATCCATTACACAAATATCTTCGATGGAGTGAGGCGAATTGCCCCTCTAAATATTGCAAGAATTAGAAAATAAAATCCGAAATATACATAAAAATATTGTTATCATAATATAAAGCATAACACGATGTCTATATATGGGAAATGAAAGTGTTTAAGAATGAATGTTTCTTTTAAACACAAGATATATATAAAGAAGATACAAATACCTGACGCTTAATAATGTCTCGTATAAAAAAGCTTTGGTTTTGACGTAGAGGCTTAATCCTACAATAGGCCGAAGGGAAATAAAATTTACAGCTCTGAATAATTACATAGTGATCTTAAGTTGGTCTCACCTAATCTACTCATAACCTTAACCAAAATGTCACATAGAAAAAACAGAATCGAACCACTTCTGGATTAGAGATGACTATTTATTTTTAGTATAAAAATGTTAAGCTTTATTTATACTAAAAATAATAAACAGAAAGGTAATAAATTTAACAGCTCTCAGGATTTTCCATAGTGATCTTCAGTTAGCCTCTCAGTAACTTTACTCACTAAGTTTACTCAGAACCTCAACCAAAGGGACTCATATAAAAATCAGAATCGGTCAACTTCGGGATGAGATGTCTATTTATTTTTATCGAAAGAATTATAAAACTTTTTTATACTAAATAAAAAACAGAAAGGTAATAAAGGTAACATCTGTTAAGGTTTTCTAAGTGATATCTTCAGTTACCACCCCTAATCTACTCATAATCTCGACCAAAATATCACTTAGAAAAACAGAATCGACCAACTTCAAGGTGAGATGGCGATTTATTTTGAACGAAAATCTATTACACTTTATTTACACACACAAGTAATGTAATGAAAGTTATTTGACGAGTATCCGTATATTTTAAATTCTAGTAAATAAAATATTAAAAATAAAGATTTGTATCAAAGTTATTTTATTAAAATAACAGCCGACGTTCTAGATCATTTATATTTTCAATCGTCTTAATAAAAATTCTTTAAATTGAATTCTAAAAGGGTGTAGTGTGTGTAGACACATAAAAATAAAATATTTTACACTAGAATTTATAAATTTTATTACATACACATACAACATACACAATATTATATAGTTTTGTAAACGAATAGGCGCTACATATCGAGACTACTAAAAAAAGAGGTCAAGTGAATAGCAAAAAAGATTTTCTTTTGCAGCTGAGAGCGAGATAGTAGAAATGGTAGAACATTAGGCCGCTAGAATGGGGCAATCGCTGATGCCCACTGGCACGCAAGGGAATTTGCACGCGACATCAGAACAATTTATTATTGAACCGTTCTGTCAGTATCAAAGCCATTGTTAGACCTTCAATAATGTACCAACTTTCTACACAACCTCACCAATAAATATTGTTTGTTGCAATCCATTATTTATTCCGTTTCGTTCATCAAAATATTATTTTTTTATTATATATGACTGAAATTATAAATATTGTTAGAATATATATACCATCTCTCTCTTCCACACACAATATATTC
>CP092863.1:164688533-164771044 GCA_030710605.1 Cordylochernes scorpioides
TTGATAGCATTTGCGAAGAATACGTAGTGCTCAATTAATTAACTAAAAATCGTATTCAGCCATTTAAAATAATATAAACATTAATACCATTATTTGGCTATAGCCCACAGAATACAAAAGCCATGCATCAATAGTACATTTCATAAACCTCTCATAGGACAATATAAATATATAGCCACATTCTAACACTGGTCAAGATGGTAGAGCAAACCATCAGTAATTTTGTTTATCTAAATTGTAATCATTTTTAAAACCGAGAGGTTATTAATTGTTCACTGTTATATAAGGTTTCGAAGAGATATTTTGGGGAAGTTTGTTTGCTGGAAATTAATTCTACAATCAAAATTCGAAACTATTATTGATGCGTATGATTCTTTTTAAAATAAACAATTTCTACTGTCTTTACTGCAATGGAAACATTAATAAGAAGGCCTGGCTCATCAGTGGTGAACCCTCCCAATGTTTCCATTGCAGTAAGGGACAGTAGAAATTGTTTATTTTCAAAAAGATACGCGTCTATAATAGTTTCGAATTTTGATAACAGATGGCGCGCTAATGCATCATAATTCTACAATGTTATTCGTGTAAAAAATGGTTAAAGATCAGATTTTCTTTGAAATATATGAGAGAATGGGTGCCATTAATCATAAGTGATTCCTATACGGCAGCTTTTAAGGTTACTTCTATGATTTGAATCTGTCTGAGAATAATATTATGTAGAACAATAAATTGATAAGTTAATAAAAGAAAAGTAAGAATTAAATGTAAATTAAGATTTTATATATTCATTGTTTTATATAATACAATAAAGTGTCAATAAATAACTATATAAAATATTTATAACATTTATTTATTTGAGTTTTAAAGAAAAATAATTTACTATTTTTAATAAATCAATTCAGATTTTCTATAAAAAATGAAGGAAATGAAGGTGTTTTCATAAAGGAAAGTTGGTTTATTTCTCCAATTTAAATAACAAGCTAAAAAGTTTCCTTTGCTCTAGGGAGAAAGAGAGGGGCTTATTAAATATTTAATCAAATCTTTTACCGAATTGAAAATCTCTAATTTTAGAATTTATCAATTCGTTGAGAAAAAAAAAAATTCTTAAATTTGTTTCCTCTCTAAGAAAATCTTTGTTTGAAAATTGAACTAGAATCGTCAATTTCTATATTTTCTTTTTTTTTTTCAAAAAATTAATTATAGACAAGTTTTAGAAATCAATTTCTAATTGTAAATATTGATTTTAGATTGATAAATCTATTAATTAAAATCCATGTCCCTCTCTAAAATATTTGATGCATTAATTAATTTATTAAATTCAATATTCTAAGATTTAATTTTGTAGACTTTAGATTTGTTATGCATTTATGTCTCTAAGGTTTCAAATAAATTTATATATTCATATGTAAATGAGAAATTTGCGTTAATTAAATACGATTATCTGTTATTTAATTTTTTAATCGAATACTGACCTTTCTTGGTTTCTCATAAATTTCGATAAACTGATACAATATATTAAAGTTATTCATGAAACACTTTTAGAAAACATTCTATGAAATAATTAAATAATTGAATATCTTGTAGGTATTAATATATTTGCGGCATGCACTAAATAGCGCATTGCCATGTAAAATATTCAAGTGAACGGTAAGGAAAAACAAGAAATAATCAATCGTTTCGGCTATTTAAACTACAATAATTATATCTTTTATTTAAAATATAAAAGATTTATGAATTATCTATATACACCTTTTGATGCTCTCTTTAATCTAAACAAAGAATGATTTAATAATGATACAGTCTGTCAGAAAAACAAAGCTTATATTGAGGCGCGCGCTAGAAGATTCTTTCCAGCGTGGTGTAACACTCATTACACCACCACTGGCTGAATCTAGAACTTTCCAGAGCGACTCAGAATAAATATAAAATATGAATATAATGAGTTAATCATATATTATGTAAGAGAATATTTTCACAATTTTAAAGAGAAACAGTTCACATTTGGGATCGACACAATAAAATTAACAAAATATAATTTTATATTCGATTCAATACTACCAATATATATATATATATATATATATATGTCGTATTGTAATTTTTCGAAAGTTCAATGTGTGGAAATGACAATTATGCAGTCGTTTGTGGCTCTCTCCACCTCAATAATCATCGTCTTTATTTTATTTTTTCAAATCTTTTTAAACAAAACAAAAATTTACATACACCATTTAATTAAATCTTTAGTAAAAAAAAAATAAAATAAAATAAAATTTACATTCTATCATTCAAAATGTATCACTACCCCCCACAAAAAAAAGAAAAATTTGTATTAAATTTTCTTCCTCAATGGAGGTTGGGAGGGGATGGAAGGTAAAGGATGAGATACATTTCGAAGGGGAAAAAGAGAGAAGAAAAAGAAAAAAGAAAAAAAATGCAAAAATTATATTACACAAGTAATTATATTGTTAGAGGCAAAAAAGGCGACCAAGGCCTGTTAGGTGGGGAATTCACAGGAAAAGGTGGCCTTACAAAACCTAACTAACATAATGCAGACAACTGGGGAAAAATTTCTAATATCAAGCACTACATGTTTACATACCCTCATACACATAGGTATAATCCCATTCAATAGCAACTTTTATTGCTGAATGGAAGTATGCAAAATTTAGGGTTTGTAGTGGAAAAACTTGCCTGTTAAGCTAAGTGCCCAAGCATTGTTCCAGGTCCTCTTCTTGAAATGGAAAAATTGTGTGTAAGTTTTCCTCGGTATCTTCAAATACTGGTTCCCAGAGTCTTATTTTAGAAATATTAACTATTGTTGTACGTTTATTTTCGGGTTGACATGGCTTATCTATTTCTATTGTTTGGGGGGAAGGTATGGCAATTATCGTATAAGGTTCTGGGTAAAAAGCTGGCATAAGTTTACCTTGGCCTGATTGGTAAGGGATCTTATACAGTACCTTATCTCCTATTTTTAAATTGGGTGTTTTATGGGATTCATTATATCTTTTGACTAATTTAAGATGTAGTTTTTTTGTATTATCATTGGCGGTTTTCCTAGCTTCTTCTATGGGGGGATAGGCTATTGTTAGGTCACTGGTATAAAATGGATTAATGCCGAAAAGTAAATAAACGGGAGGAATTGTAGTTATTGAATGGGGAGTATTCCTATATTCTTCTAATGTTTTTTGTAATAGCTTGTGCCATGGAATTCTGGGATTTTGTTGATGGTGGAGTCTTAACTTCGAAATGATAGTGGCATTAGCCCTTTCTACCAGCCCGTTACATTGTGGATGAGAAGGGGATGTCATAACGTGTTTTACGCCTTTTTCCTGTATGAATTTATTGAATCTTTTGGAGACAAATGAGGGATGTCTGTCGGTAACAATAATCTTTGGCTTACCTATACTTAATAACTGATTTATAATATTTATATACGTTGCTATCGAGGTACTCTTAGAAGGAAAAGCCCAAATGTATCTAGAGTGATGATCAACCACTACATGAAGGCAATTTTTTGTACTATTATATTCTCCTAGGCCTAAAATACTATCAAGAGCAACTACATCAAATGGTTTCTCAGCTAGCGGTAAAGTACCCATGAGTCCCATATGAGGGTGTAGTCGGCTTCTTTACAGATTGACAGGTCCTGCATTTCAAAATATAATTTTTTATTTTTACCTATCATACCTTTAAAATAATATTGTGTTGATATCACCCTAGCCATTGCACTAATACCTGGGTGTCCTAAACTTTCATGAGCCTTAATTATCAATTCTTGTTGTAAGGATGGTGGTACTACTATTCTATCTTTATTTTTTAATCGAATATAAGTGATATTGTCTTTATTGAAATATAATTTAGATGAAGGTTTAGCTAAGGATTCTTGTCCTTCTTTTAAATCTTGTATGGATATGAAGCAAGAATATGGTAAGCGGGACAACATGTCAGCTTCATAATTTTCACATCCTTTATTATATTTGAATTCCAAATCATATTCTGATAATCTTAATGACCATCGAAATAGTCTACCATTTGTATGTTTGAAATTATTTAACCAAATTAGTGCTTGATGATCAGTGTGAACTATTACCCGCTGACCTGAAAGGTAGGGATGGTATCTCTTGCACGTTTCTATTATTGCTAATAATTCCAGCTCTGTAATGGTATATTTGGATTCTGCCCCCCCTTAAGGCCCTACTATAAAACGCTATGGGTCTCATTGTGCCATCAGGATACTCCTGTTTGAGCACGCCTCCTAAACCTGCAGTACTAGCATCACAAAAGATATGCGTAGTTAATAACGGATTATAAATTTGGAGGATTGGTTTCGAAACTAATGCTTCTTTAAGAGCCTCAAAACTTTTTTGGCATTCGTCAGTCCATGTAAATTTTATATCTTTTTTCAAAAGATTATTTAAGGGAGCTCTTAATTTATTAAAATTATTTATAAACTTAGCATAATGTGTAACGCTTCCTAAAAATGATCTTAAGCACCTAACATTACGAGGAGGTGGCAATGATTTAATTATATCAACATTAATGCCCGAGGGAGACATTTGGTCTCCAAAAATTTCATAACCTAAATAATTTATCTTTTTCATAAAAAATAAACACTTTTCCTTCCTAAGTTGGATACCCTCTTTTTGTAGAATTTCAAATATTTCCTTAAGATGTTCCAAATGGGATTGCGTGTCGTTTGAAAAAACCAATATATCATCAAAATAAGAAATTACATTTTTAAGGTCATATTTTTGTAATATTGAACTAAGTATCCTATTAAAGATGGCGGGAGCTGTACGTAGACCAAATGGTAGTCTACACCATTGATAGGAACCTTCTGTGGTGGTAAAACATGTCATGTATTGATCCTTTTCATGCAAGGAAACAGTCCAGTATGCACTTAAAATGTCAAGACATGAGAATACTCTCGACCCTTGAACCTTCTGGATGATATCTTCAATTAACGGAATTGGAAAACTGTCACCCATTAATTTTGAATTTAATTTTCTAAAGTCAATACATAGTCTAGTCTTATCACTTTCTCCTTTTTTACGGGCTAGTGTTACTGGTGAACTGTATGGTGATGAAGCAGGCTTAATTATGCCATATTTCAACAACTGACTAATTTGTTCTTTAATTGTTCCGTTATCCTTTAGATTATGTCTATAAGGTCTGAGACAAACAGGAGTCTTATCTCTGAGTGTTAGTCTCGGGGGATCTACCTTTAAAGGTCTAACATTATACTTATTTTCACCAAAAATATCATCATAGTCATTCATCAAAACATGGAAATTATTTCCCAGTCTGACGTCATTATGTATATAACTATCTTCTGAGTTTGGTAAAGGCAAAGGTCGGAAGTTTGGTTGATAAATAGGTCTCGATTTAAAACAAGAAGGAAAATATATGTTAGATTGATTTATAGTTTTAACCTATGGCATGTACATTTTTTATAAGATTACATTTCCCTGATAGTTTTAAACAATAATTATGTTTGTTGCAATATTTAGACCTAACAAGACTTAAATAATTTTTAGAATTATCATATTGTAAGGCATCAAGTTCTTCTTTAGAAAAAGTATAATCAGAATTAGATAAAACACCATCATTTTGCATAATAACATTTTTATCAAAATCAATCTTCAGTTTAAAATATTTTAGGTACTTTGTGGACATTATCAAAAAGTTCAAATTTAGATTATCAATAATATAAAACAAAATATTTTTTAGTTATAATTCCAATTTTTATATTCAAACAAATCTGGCCTTTTATGTTAACATTATTTGATACAGTACTTATTTTATCGTAACTAGAAATATTTATGTTATTTGAAAAATTTTTGGCCAAAAAATGAGTAGGTAAGATATTAATCTCACTACCTGAATCAAACAGAATCATAAACATACCCAGGAACCATGAGTCTGCTGTCCCCACATCCGCTCTGATCCCCGGGCACCGTCAATATCCCACTTGGTCTTGATTACCGGGGTTCGACGCACTTTGTAGGCCGATGGATGAAGTCCCAGGATGGCCAGGTTCGTGGAGTTGGCCGGCGTTGACATCTCCATGCTGCTGCGTGATAGATCGCCACCGCGAGGCCATGTTGGGGCGATTTCCTCCAGCAAAGTTGTTCCTCCGTCCGTTATTCCATCTTCCGTCTCTTTGTTGAGTGGTGTGCTCCAGAGATTCGGCAATACGAAGCCAGTCCTCTAAGGACTGTGGCGAGGAAGCAATCAGAAACTTCTCGAGTGGGCCGGCACCAGATGTAAGAGATTCCAAGACCAAATCCTTTGGCATGTGCAGCTGTGTGCCAATTTTTACCTTTTCAAAATAATAACCACGAACTGATTGCGTCTCTTGCTTAGTCAGTTGCCAGAACTTTTTATGTAGCCCGCGTTCAAACTCTGGGAAGAAGGTCATCATCCTAGAATGTAAATCTTCCAAGGTGTCAATTTCGTCACAAATGGTGGCATAAATCTCAAGAGCATTGCCCTTAAAAAGAGTGGGTATCATGAAAAGAGCATCTTCTTGTTTTATATTCCGGAGCTTGATCTGTTGGTTGAAAACCTTCAGCCATTGCGAGTATTTAAAGCCCTTCTTCAGGGTTAAAGCTTGGTATCATATCTTTGGGATAATATTCCATATTCGAATTTTCTTTAAGATCAGTCTTATTAATAGATGAAGTAATTTTTGGGCTTGCCTTCCTCTTTCCCATGCCCTGAGATTAAATAAAATTTCCGCGAAAAAGTTCAAATCCTGTCGACTACTTTGTCGTATTGTAATTTTTCGAAAGTTCAATGTGTGGAAATGACAATTATGCAGTCGTTTGTGGCTCTCTCCACCTCAATAATCATCGTCTTTATTTTTTTTTTTTTCAAATCTTTTTAAACAAAACAAAAATTTACATACACCATTTAATTAAATCTTTAGTAAAAAAAAAAAAATAAAATAAAATTTACATTCTATCATTCAAAATGTATCATATATATATATATATATATATTACAAAGTTATTCTATCATACAATTTTTGGAGGAAATAGTGGTTTCAAAATTGTGTTTACCACTCTTGCGCATGACTATTTGATACATGGTCACTAAATTTCACAATTTTGGAGGCTGTGGAACAGCTAGATCATAACTATGGGAAACTAGTCTCATCGCAAATGGTAAATATGGATATTCAATGGTATGTTTTGAATTAGATGTAAAAACAACATTCTAGGCCAAACAAAAATAACAGGATAATGGAATTTTAGTTCCATCCATTCAGTTGGAACCGCAAAAGGTATATAGCCCTTATCTTTAATTCACCTTGTAAAAGGGCGAGGAAACAATGATGAGGAACCAAATCTTGGTGACCCACTTTACATCCAAACTAAAGTTCATTGCACCTTTTAATGAAGTGTGTAAGGTTTCTTCTTTGAGATTTGAATGTTAATTATCCACAGTTGTAACAGAAAGTATCTGGATTTTTTCACATAACACGTCGACATATTGGCACCGTCTTGTGTACACGATATATAAAAAACAATTTGATTGAGTACAAAAAAGGAAATAAAACTATTCATTGCTGAAAAATAGAAATGAATATAAATAACGTTTTTATATATTGAATCTTACATTTTAACCTCAATGCCACTAAACAAATCTTTGTTTCACGTATCAACTTGTCCAAGCAAGAATAAATCCGCATTGAATATAACGCCAATAGCTTATGTAATGAGGTTTGAGCGAAAATATTAACAATGTTTTCATTCATAACTGCGTGTTTTTATCCCAATACGGAACAAAAGTTGTCAATCAGAAACCCTAGCGTGATAGAATAAAAACAAATGGTATATTTGGAATCGGCACAAAAAGTCACCTTAAGTTCATTTATTATTTCTTTTTAATAAATAAAAACTATTCTCTCTCTCTCTCTCTATTTATATTTATTTATTACTCAACATCACACAACTGATTTAGGATTAAATATAGACAAATTTACAAGTACATCTACATTGATATTTGTAGATCAGTGTAATAGACTATAAATAAAGAGTGAAATAATGTGTAATATACCATTGGAAAGAAAAAAGATTTCACTATTTAGGCGTCTATGTTTAAACTTAGGTTTGAGCAAGTAAACTTAATTTTTCAACTCTTCCTTTTAGAATACGTAGAATTAGTTTCATTTAAATTATTGACCTATGAAAACTGCTCATTTTGGTTTGTAAAACGGACTTTATCAGATCATGGTAACTGGCATTTTAACGAAGCCGACTCAATGAGATCCGACATTAAACCAATCTGATCTAGCATAGTGAACAAGAAAATAGCGTTTTTATTTTTTACAATAAGAAACAATGCTGTTTTGAAATTATTTTAATAAATTTTTCCATTAGAGAAAAATCGTAATAAACTAAAATATTGAAGAAAAAGGGATCTGCTTATAATGCAACTAAAAGTTGCTGATGTCATTAGCATGTCTTGATATCAACAACTTTCATTTGCACGATAAGGATATGCCTTTTTCCTAATTTATTCACCTTTTCCCAGAAAAAAAATTATATTCGTACTATTTTTTCACTAAAATGTATAAACAAATTATGTTTTTTTTAGATTAACTATGCCAATTTCACCTCAATACCACTAAACAAATCGCTGGTTTACGTATCAAATTGTACAAGCAAAAATAAATCAGTATTGAATATAATGCCTGTTTGAAGTTGATATGTTAATTTTGAAATTATTCTTATTTTAAAATTCATAGAAGCATTTTTCTGGCAGACATATTCAATTGTTTTTATCAATATCATTTTTTTGTAATATTATTGTTTTTTTTTTTTTTGTTATCAAAACATTTTGTAATTGTAGTTTCTCTTTGTTTTGTTCTTTTTAAGCAATAAATTATATGTAGAACTAAGGTGTAATATTCAATTCAAGCATATGGAACCAATATAGATTCATTTTTAAAACAAAGTATAATCATTAGCTTATACAACTCTCACTTTTTCATACAACGCCAATAGCTTATGTAATGAGGTTTGAGCAAAATTCTTAACATTATTTTCATTTACAACTGCGTGTTTTTATCCCAATACGGAAAAATGTATATAATATTTTATATATTCAATATAATATATATTATTTAAAATAATGAAGGCATATCCTGACTAAAAGTACATATGCTTTTCAGATGGCAGAGCACCATCTAGTGGAGCGAAAAATAAACTAAACGTTTATTTAACTTACACCGTGATATTTGGCCAACCCAATTTATTGATAAATCAAGAAAAGCCATCCACGAACGCGTTTCGCGCTGTTGGAGCTCGTCAGCGTGGAGCACTAGATGGCGCTCTGTCAACTAAAAAGCACATGTGCTTTTTGGTCAGGATATGCCTTCAATATTTTTCAAATCAACACCTGACCTTTTTATTTTTTTCTATTGTTTTTTCAATTTATTGAAATCAATTATATTTTTGGAAATATGTTTTATTTGTCATTATAATTTTTTAATGCATAAATTAGTAACCTTTTTTCGAATCAGTTGAATAAAATTTGAGAACCTAATAGAAATTTACTTTTAAGTTCATTACATGATCCCTAAAAAACATATTGTCATAATAAACATCGAGCCTAATTGAATTTGTGTAAGCTTTTAAAACTACACATCTTTTACAACTAAACGTAACATAAAATCAAGTTTTATGTGCCTCTATACGACCGAAATATAAAATTCCTTGTCCGATTCTTAGTTTTATTGGTTAAGCAAAGAATTAAGTCAGATATAAATGTAAAGTCTGAATTGTCCTTCAGGATATTTATATTCAGGAATTTCAATTTATCTCGGCACACGCTCGATAAAACGATTTCCTCTGTATTTATTTCCTCTCGGCATTCCAATTTCCTATTTTACATTTATATAGTGTAGAGCGATTCAGTCAAAATTAGGATTGCGCTCACTTCTCTAGATTTTATATTAAATCTCTGTGTAACTTTATACAATCTATACATCATATGAGTGACTGTTTTAAAATGTATATCTCTATAAATATCTTTTAAAGAATAAGATATCGTATTTTTATGCACCATTACTATAATAAACACTGTATAATCAGGTTACCTACATTGTGACCATTTTATCTACATACTTATCGACTCCCTTTCGATTATTTAGTTTATCTTGAAATTCGGAAAAAAGGTACAAGTGTAAACATATGTTGCATGTTTGTTCAGAAATACACTCATGGATAAACCTTACGGAAGTAATACAATTTAACATGTATATCAGGATTCAGACAATTCAGCTGTTTGAATCTTTCCAATAGCTCGCTATCGTTAAGAATCGAGTGAACGATTATGTGAAACATTTATGATAGTCTTAAAGAGTGAGCGTGTAAATGGAATGTGAAAGAATATCTCCAAGATGAATATATCATATTGTTACGATGCTTTTTAGCCGTCAATGTATGAGTACAAGGTGTCAAGGAGAACAAAATGGGATCGTTGTAGATATAGCACAGTGCGAAGTACTTTATTAAAATAACTTTAAAGAGATTAATAACTATATTGCCACTTGGAAAATTAGGAAAGATAAACTCCAGTATGACAGATCAATTTATTTAGGGCAGGAACAAACTATGAATGATAAACAAAAGATATTCAATGAGGGAAGTTTACAGAGCAGCAAAATATAAACATAAAAATGTTACTCTGTTAATAAAATAATAAAAACTTTGCTGCAATATACAGTAGATGCGATTGTATTCATTGTCCCATACAAGAACAATCCTTCACGACCTCCTTTGCACCGTCTTACCGGTTAATCTACATGTCCACATCCCGGATTCCACTTCCCGCGTATTCTGTCAATGCCGATATCACCAAAACTGTCTGTTCTTTCCCATACTGGAATGCCGTCCTGGCATCTATACCCCTCACGCGTAGGCCATTTTCCCGCAGCTGGAGTCCTTCCATATTTCCTAACTTCACCCTGGGATCTTTATCTCTCGGATAGCTTGTCATACAAAAAGGAGGGAATTACACTGTTCGACAAAAATAAACTTTTTTTTTGCATAAGAGAACCTGATGGTGTTTCTAGTGTAACTTTTCATGCTGAACTCAAAATCTAATCAGAAATTTCCCATCACTCATGGTTTTTGCCTGACGATCTTTTTTTAGTATTGGGATAAATACATGCATCCAACATGAAAGAGACTTACGAAAACATGAAACTGCTTTTGAAAAAGATAGAATATGAAAGATACGGTTGGAAAATTTGCAGCGATTTGAAAGTCGTTGCTCTCTTGCGTGGATTACAGCTTGGATATACAAAATTTTGTTGTTTTCTGTGTGAGTGGGATAGCAGAGATAGGGAAAGGCATTACATTAAAAAAAGCTGGCCAAACCGTAAAATCTTTACTCCAGGATATAAAAATATTGCAAATCTACCCCTGATCGATTCAGAAAATATTTACTTACCACCATTATATATTAAACTGGGATTAATGAAGAACTTTGTCAAGGCAATGGATCGAAATGCCAGTGGATTTGCCTACCTAAAACAAAATTTTCTAGCATAAGTGAAGCGAAGATTAAAGAAGGCATTTTCGTTGGACCTCAGATTCGAGAATTGCAGCAGGATGGAAATTTTCAAAATAGTTTGAATGAAGTTGAAGCAGCAGCATGGAATTCCTTTAGAAACGTTTGCAAAAACTTCTTAGGAATTCACGGTTGAAAATTACCGAGACATAGTTAATGATCTGTTGCTTTCCTACAAGGCACTGGGATGCAACATGTCCCTCAAGATCCATTTCCTGCATTCACATCTAGATTTCTTTCCAGACAATCTTGGCGCAGTTAGCGATGAACATGGTGAGAGGTTTCATTAAGCTATATCAAGCATGGAGAAGCGGTACCAAGGTAATGGAGTCCCGCTATGCTTGACGACTACTGCTGGACACTCCAAGAGGAATCTACCACAAGCAAAGTATAGAAGAAAATCCACTGTCACTGCTTCTCAATAATAAATATGTTTCGTTCATATATGCCTATATATTAACAATATTTCCAAATTCAAGTAGGTGTATCTCAGAAATATTTTGTAATAGAAAAAAACTAATGGTATATTTGGATTCAGGACATGTAGATAAGATGCTATTTCTTTGTGGACAAAGAAAAATATTTTTGATAAACCAGTTACGTGACATTGTTTGCAATTTTTAGTGTATTTATCCCAATACTAAAAAAAGACCGTCACGCAAAAACCATAGGTGATGGGAATTTTCTGATTAGATTTTTGAGTTCAGCATGAAAAGTTACACTAGAAACATAATCAGGTTCTCTTGTGCAAAAATCTTGTTGACCAGTGTAATTTGTGAAGAATTTCAACAAACCGTCCATATAAGCTATACTTGAGAAGTTCTACTTTATATATTGTGGAATTGATAACACTGGTCAACAATATTTTTGCACAAGAGAACCTGATTATGTTTCTAGTGTAACTTTTCATGCTGAACTCAAAAATCTAATCAGAAAATTCCCATCACCTATGGTTTTTGCGTGACGGTCTTTTTTTAGTATTGGGATAAATACACTAAAAATTGCAAACAATGTCACGTAACTGGTTTATCAAAAAATATTTTCTTTGTCCACAAAGAAATAGCATCTTATCTACATGTCCTGATACAAATATACCATTCGTTTTTTCTATTACAAAATATTTCTGAGATACACCTACTTGAATTTGGAAATATTGTTAATATATAGGCATATATGAACGAAACATATTTATTATTGAGAAGCAGTGACAGTGGATTTTCTTCTATACTTTGCTTGTGGTAGATTCCTCTTGAGTGTCCAGCAGTAGTCGACAAGCATAGCGGGACTCCATTTACCTTGGTACCGCTTCTCCATGCTTGATATAGCTTGATGAAACCTCTCACCATGCTCATCGCTAACTGCGCCAAGATTGTCTGGAAAGAAATCTAGATGTGAATGCAGGAAATGGATCTTGAGGGACATGTTACATCCCAGTGCCTTGTAGGAAAGCAACATATCATTAACTATGTCTCGGTAATTTTCAACCTTGACACTTCCTAAGAAGTTTTTGCAAACGTTTCTAAAGGAATTCCATGCTGCTGCTTCAACTTCATTCAAACTATTTTGAAAATTTCCATCCTGCTGCAATTCTCGAATCTGAGGTCCAACGAAAATGCCTTCTTTAATCTTCGCTTCACTTATGCTAGAAAATTTTGTTTTAGGTAGGCAAATCCACTGGCATTTCGATCCATTGCCTTGACAAAGTTCTTCATTAATCCCAGTTTAATATATAATGGTGTGTAAGTAAATATTTTCTGAATCGATCAGGGGTAGATTTGCAATATTTTTATATCCTGGAGTAAAGATTTTACGGTTTGGCCAGCTTTTTTTAATGTAATGCCTTTCCCTATCTCTGCTATCCCACTCACACAGAAAACAACAAAATTTTGTATATCCAAGCTGTAATCCACGCAAGAGAACAACGACTTTCAAATCGCTGCATATTTTCCAACCGTATCTTTCATATTCTATCTTTTTCAAAAGCAGTTTCATGTTTTCGTAAGTCTCTTTCATGTTGGATGCATGTATTTATCCCAATACTAAAAAAAGATCGTCAGGCAAAAACCATGGGTGATGGGAAATTTCTTATTAGATTTTTGAGTTCAGCATGAAAAGTTACACTAGAAACACCATCAGGTTCTCTTGTGCAAAAAAAAAAAAGTTTTTTTTGAAGACCTGTGTTATTTTTATTGATTAATATAAAAATCCAAGCTCTTTTACAAGTATCTATATTTTGTATTAATAAATAAAAATAGTTCCCACTATTTTCATTGAAACGTCCATGAAGACAACTATTTATATTAAATGATATATAAAAATCAACTAAACGTTCATTCAGCTTGTTCCAAAATATTTGGCCAACCAAAATTCTTGATAAATCAAGAAAGGTGAATCACGTACATGTTAAATATTGGTCATCGTCAGCGTGGTGCAGGCTGTACATCTACGATCAGAGGTTTGCTCCCAGAGGCTTCCTGAGATAACAAGAAATGGGTATTTAAAGCCAGGTTTGCTTAAAATTCTTCTCATGTGAAAAATAAAGAAGAAAAAAATAGGAAAATGGTCAGGTGTTGATAATAAAAACAAAACCGTCAGGAAATGCCGATTTTGTTTTTCATATCAACACCTGACCATTTTTCTATTTTTTCTTGTTTTTTTACATGAACGAGGAACAACAGCCCGAAACGTGTACGTGGTTGACTTTTCTTGATTTATCAATAAATTGGGTTTTCCACATATTTTCATCAACTAAACGTTGATTCTTGTTCCACTAGCTGGGCGCTCTGTCATTCGAAATGACAACTTGGTTTTCATTATATATGTATAAATATATAAAGTTGTGTTTAATCTATAATATATAAAAGACAATTGGGATAAAATAAGGAGTAAAGGTAGTTAAAATGCAAGTAAATAAATATTATATTTTAAGGCCTCAAAAGAATATTGTAATTTTTTGTGAAAATTAGGGCTATTACAAATTCACGTTGTAGCTTCGACAGTTACGCGTCATACGAGTGGAATATAGGGAAAATACTTTTTTAAAATAAAAATTGAATGAGGGGGATTGTATTAAGATAAGAAAAATAGAAAGGACAGTACTCCATTTTTACCTTTTATCAAACTTCAAAAGTAAAATAAAAATATTTAAAAAATATATTTTCGTTAAAATAATATAACCTTTGATAAAATTTCTAGTGCTAATTAGGGTGAATTTTTTCATGTTTTGTGATAATGGAAATCATATGTAAGCACTTAATTAGATATATGATTTCCACAAATATTTATTTAATTATATAATTTTTAGTGATTGGAATAACTTTAGAAAACGTAATTGGACATAAATAATTTATGAATTTAATTGCCATCTATCGAATAAATCCAACAAATAATTTTACTGGAAATATGGTTCTTTTCAATAATATCATCTGAAATTATGGTATTTAGAGATAATATTTGATGATATTATTGAAAATAAATAAATTGACATCAAATTTATTTGTCAGAATTTCCCATTAAAATTCAATGAACTATGGAATCTAAGATTTTTGTGTTCTTTAATAAATATTGGTGAACATATATTCCCTTTATGATGAATTAGCGCGCCACCTGTTATCAAATTCGAAACTATTATAGACGCGTATCATTTTTTTTATAATAAAAGGGAAGTAGATAATTATTTTAAAAAATGATCATAGGCGTCTATAATAGTTTCGAATATATGCCTTTATATGCCTCTCTTAACATATAATAATTAATATTAATAATAAATAAAATTCCAGAAAATATTCAATAATTTTTACAAGTTTATTATTAACTAGTATATAAGATTGTTTAAAAAATGTAAGTTGTTCACCATTATTGGTTTAAAATCCCGAAGACAATAACTCCTCTGATATTTCACAGCTGAACGCTTGAACAAACATTATAACCATTCGGAAAACAGTTCGACGTTGATGGGAAAGAAACCAATTTATTTTTTAAAAGTTTTTCAAACGCTTTAAAACAAGTTTTTTTTTTGTTTTCTGAGGTCTTTAGATTGTTTGTGTTTCTTAAAAAAAAATGGAATTATAAAGTGAATCCACAATTGTTAAGAAATAACCTCATGTTAAACAATGGATAAACAATACTAACACTTAATTTTTATCCATTTCTATAATAAATATATTTAACTGAAATTTTTTAATTTCCTATTCTGGTTAACACTTAAGATTATTGTTAATAGAAATCAAAGGAATAACGAAATAATAAAAGGTATTTTTTTAGAATGAAATACTGGTGTTTAAACTTTTTGATTGAAATATATTTAGCTTTAAGGGCGCAATATATATATATATATATATATATATATATATATTAAGAAAAGGCATCTCCTTATCGTGCAACTGAAAGTTGCTGATGGCTTGCGCCATCTTCGGAATAAATATCAACTATTCTCGTTGATTTTTAATTATTCCAGAATTGGCCAGATACCCATTCTTGATTAATCAAGAAAAGCTAACACGGACGCGTTTCGGGCTGTTGGCCCTCATCAGCGTGGTGCAAGCTGTACCTCAAAGACCAAAAAAGAAATTGGTCATTAAGGCATCCTGAAAAAATCATGAAACGGGTAGTTAAGGCCAGAATTGCGAGAAGAATTTGCTTCTCGTTTCATGATTTTTCAGGATGCCTTAATGACCATTTTTTTTTTTTGGTCTTTGAGGTACAACTTGCACCACGCTGATGAGGGCCAACAGCCCGAAACGCGTCCGTCGTTAGCTTTTTTTGATTAATCAAGAATGGGTATCTGGCCAATTCTGGAATAATTAAAAATCAACGAGAATAGTTGATATTTATTCCGATAGATGGCCCAAGCCATCAGCAACTTTCAGTTGCACGATAAGGAGATGCCTTTTTCAGATCCCAGTACAATGTTACATTTGTACTATTTTTTCATATATATATATTTAATGAATGAATTGCAAAAAAAATTTTTCTTCCGTTCATTCATTAAATTACTGATTGCAATTATTTAGGTTTTTATAGTGATACTAGACGAATGACCCGGGCAACGCCCGGGTTTTACCCGATTAAATGTTTTTATTCAAATACTATAGCACGGCGGCGGTGGGGCCCGTTGCCTCCCGGCGTTCACCGCTGACTTCCCTGTGCGCGCATGGCTGTCCCGAGGGCCCACGTGACCGCCCGCCATTTCCGCCGCAAAGGCAGGTCACGTGCGACGGCGGCAGCCAATCGTCGCGCGCCGCCGTCGACGCCTGAGTGTTCTAGTTGAATAATTTGAATATATAGTTTTAATAAATGATTTATATATTTTTTAAAATAGCCTATCGTCACCCTCGTTTTTTTTTACCTATGTATGGAAATTTTGGTTTGAATTAGTGAACTACTGCGAATTTGTATACCGGACATACAGACCAACCAACAAACATACAAACATTCATTTTTATATATATAGATATATATTTATATATATCAACATATATAGTCACGACCGTCTGTCGACCTCATGTCACGGATGCGCGCGCATCATCATTATGATCATTATCTTCTATATAAGCTTCTATCTTTATAATTATGTATATTTACAAAAAGTCAATTCGATCGCGCCTCTAGCGGTGAAAATGAGGGGTAATACCAGCTGACCTAATGTACATGTAAAGTTTTGAGCGGGACGTTTCACAAGAGTGACATCCACGGCTATAATTGTAACAAATAGTATTGGAATAAAAACATTCAAAATCGGGTCATTCGTCTAGTATATATATATATATATATATATATATATATATATATATATATATATTTGAGAAAACAATAGAAAAAAATAAAAGATAAGTGGGTCAGGTGTTGATATTAATATAAAGAAGGCATCTCCTGACCACGAGCACATGTGCTTTTTAGATGGCAGAGCCATCTAGTGGAGCAAGAATAAACTAAACGTTTATTTAGCTCGTTCCGTGATATTTGGCCAACCCAATTTCTTGATAAATCAAGAAAAGCCATCCACGAACGCGTTTCGCGCTGTTGGCACTCGTCAGCGTGGAGTAGGCTGTAACCACTGCATCCAAAAATATTTTTTGACACATTGGCTTCTTGAGAAATCAAGAAATGGGTATTTATGGCCAAATTTGCGTAAAGACGCTTAACAAATGAGAAAATAATAGAAAAATTTAAAAGACTAGACGAAAGGCCCGGGCAAAGCCCGGGGTTCACCCGAGTGCGAATATATTTCAAAAACGTTGTCTTGGGTGGCCGCTATAGACAGGGTGGTCTGTATAGACAGGTGGATGTATCACACAGCTGATAAAAGGGTTGCCTAGAGTGACCGCTATAGACAGGGTGGTCTGTATAGACAGGTGGATGTATCACACAGCTGTAGAGTGGTCGCTATAGACAGGGTGGTCTGTATAGACAGGTGTATGTATCACACTGCTGATAACAGGGTTGCCTAAAGTGACCGTTATAGACAGGGTGGTCTGTATAGACAGGTGGATGTATCACACAGCTCTTAACACGGTTGTCTAGAGTGGCCGCTATAGACAGGGTGGTCTGTATTGACAGGTGGATGTATCACACAGCTGATAATAGGGTTGCCTAGAGTGGCCGCTATTAACAGGGTGGTCTGTATAGACAGGTGGATGTATCACACAGCTGTAGAGTGGTCGCTATAGACAGGGTGGTCTGTATAGAGGGTGGTCTGTATAGACAGTTGGATGTATCACACAGCTGAGAACAGGGTTGCCTAGGGTGACCGCTATGACAGGGTGGTCTGTATAGACAGGTGGATGTATCACACAGCAGATAACAGGGTTGCCTAGGGTGACCGCTATGCCAGGGTGGTCTGTATAAACAGGTGGATGTATCACACAGCAGATAACAGGTTGTCTAGGGTGACCGCTATGACAGGGTAGTCTGTATAGACAGGTGGATGTATCACACAGCTGATAACAGGGTTGCCTAGGGTGACCGCTATGACAGGGTGGTCTGTATAGACAGGTGGATGTATCACTCAGCTGATAACAGGGTTGCCTAGGGTGATCGCTATGACAGGGTGGTCTGTATAGACAGGTGGATGTATCACACAGCTGATAACAGGGTTGCCTAGGGTGACCGCTATGACAGGGTGGTCTGTATAGACAGGTGGATGTATCACACAGCTGATAACAGGGTTGCCTAGGGTGACCGCTATGACAGGGTGGTCTGTATAGACAGGTGGATGTATCACACAGCTGATAACAGGGTTGCCTAGGGTGACCGCTATGACAGGGTGGTCTGTATAGACAGGTGGATGTATCACACAGCTGATAACAGGGTTGCCTAGGGTGACCGCTATGACAGGGTGGTCTGTATAGACAGGTGGATGTATCACACAGCAGATAACAGGTTGCCTAGGGTGACCGCTATGACTGGGTGGTCTGTATAGACAGGTGGATGTATCACACAGCTGATAGCAGGGTTGCCTAGGGTGACTGCTATGACAGGGTGGTCTGTATAGATAGGTGGATGTATCACTCAGCTGATAACAGGGTTGTCTAGAGTGGCCGCTATAGACAGGGGTGGTCTGTATAGACAGGTGGATGTATCACACAGCTGATAATAGGGTTGCCTAGAGTGGCCGCTATTGACAGGGTGGTCTGTATAGACAGGTGGATGTATCACACAGCTGTAGAGTGGTCGCTATAGACAGGGTGGTCTGTATAGACAGGTGTATGTATCACACTGCTGATAACAGGGTTGCCTAGAGTGACCGCTATAGGCAGGGTGGTCTGTATAGACAGGTGTATGTATCACACAGCTGATAACAGGGTTATCTAGAATGGCCGCTATATACAGGGTGGTCTGTATAGACAGGTGGATGTATCACGCTGATAACAGGGTTATCTAGAATGGCCGCTATATACAAGGTGGTCTGTATAGACAGGTGGATGTATCACACAGCTGATAACAGGGTTGTTCACGGTGGTCGCTATAGACAGGGTGGTCTGTATAGACAGGTGGATGTATCACACGGCTGATAACAGAGTTGTCTAGAGTGGTCGCTATAGACAGGGTGGTCTGTATAGACAGGTGTATGTATCACACAGCTGATAACAGGGTTGTCTAAGGTGACCGCTATAGACAGGGTGGTCTGTATAGACAGGTGGATGTAACACACTGCTGATAACAGGGTTGTCTAGAATGGCCGCTATAGACAGGTGTATGTATCACACAGCTGATAACAGGGTTGTCTAGAGGGGGGGCGGGCAGGGAGGTCACGTGTTTGCTGGCAGCCAATGGGCGGGCATTCTATCCGTGAGCTTCAGACAGACAGACAGAATAAGGCAAATATATAAGTAGATAATGACCACTTTAGTTTATTCTTGCTCCACTAGATGGCGCTCTGCCATCTAAAAAGCACATGTGCTCGTGGTCAGGAGATGCCTTCTTTATTTTAATATATATATATATATATATTTTAAAAAAGTAGGGATATCCTGACCAGGAGCACATGTGCTTTTTTATTGTTTTTACATATATAAATATATATATATAAATATTGGTAATATTATGTATATTATATATAATTAATAGTAAAACGACATTTGAAAATTATCCTGTATGTGTTTCTTTTGAACGAAAAATTGAAATTTATTTTAAGGAGAAATAACGATTATTTCTAACCTTTATTCAAATGTCATTTTTACAATCATAAGCCGCAATATATTGTGTTGTAATTAATAGTGTTGACTTTTAAGGGGTTCATCTACTTATATAATTGCCTTATTCTGTCTGTCTGTAAGTCTGAAGCTCACGGATAGAATGCGCGCCCATTGGCTGCCAAGGAACACGTGTTCTCCCTGCCCCCCTCTAGACAACCCTGTTATCATCAGTGTGTTACAATCACCTGTCTATACAGACCACCCTGTCTATAGCGGCCACTCCAGACAACCCTGTTATCAGTTGTGTGATACATACACCTGTCTATACAGACCACCCTGTCTATAGCGGCCACCCTAGACAACCCTGTTATCGGCTGTGTGATACATACGCCTGTCTATACAGACCACTCTGTTTATAGCGGCCACCCTAGGCAACCCTGTTATCGGCTGTGTGATACATACGCCTGTCTATACAGACCACCCTGTCTATAGCGACCACCCAAGACAACGTGTTTAAAATATATTCGCACTCGGGTAAACCCCGGGCGTTGCCCGGGCCATAATTTATTCCGCAAATATGTAAATAGTTATATGTATATATTCTCTTTTTAGCAATTGTACCTACATTATAGTGCCAAGTTTGATGCTGTAATCACGCCTGTAGAAGTTTTTTTTTTGTCCGAAAGCTTGCTTTGGTATATTTCTATTAAAAGAAACTCCTTTTCTTTTATTTCGTATTTTCGTCTAAATAATATATATATGTAATGAATATAATGTTTTGTTTTTTTGAAGAGATAAGGAATTGAATGTGCAGTCGTGATAATAGGAGAAATAGTTCTTTATCTATCAAGTAGTTTTTATTTTCAATTACTTGAAGCGAATTATATGTATTAAATAATTATCACAATTATATAGAATATATAAAATGGATCCCCTATATTAGTGAATTAAGAAATAATAGGTAACTTTAACTATTACGATGCACTAGCGCACCATCTGTTATGAAAATTAGAAACTATTTTAGACGTTAGCTTATTTTTGAAATTAAACAATTTCTACTACCCTTACTACAATGGAAAAATTAAGGGCAGGGCCTGGCTCATCAGTGGTGAAGATTAAGCTGGTGAAACGGCTGAGAGGGTTCACCACTGATGAGCCAGGCCCTCCCATTAATTTTTTTTCCATTGTAGTAATGGCAGTAGATAGTGTTTAATTTCAAAAAGAAGCTTACGCGTCTAAAATAGTTTATAACTTCAACTATACGTATTTGCAACAATATTTAAAGGTATATTTTAAAAATATGGTAAATAAAATATATAATAGTTAGTGAATAAAATAAAGTATATGTTTATAAAATATAAAATATATTTATACATATTATATATTATTTACATTATATAATATATATAAATAAATATATATTTACAAATAAGAATATTCCAATAAAAATAAAAGAGGCATAACAAAAGTTTTAAAGATTGAAAAATAAATTAAACTTCAAATATTTATTTGAAATCAAATAGATGTGAGACGCTACATAACTAACTCTTATTAAAAAGGTTTTGGGATACATTTTATATACCTAATTAAAAATATCGAATAAAACAACACAATGTTGCTTACTTGAGTAATTGTAAATATCGGAGAATTTATTGATTCCAATCTGGTCTGAGTAAACTTTTATTGAACTTGGAAATTCTATAAAAATATTAACATTTGAAATTGGCTTTATGTAGGTTAGGTATCTGATAGAATATTTTTAAACGACAAACATTTAATTAAAGTTTGTTAAAGTGTCTGGAATTTTCTATCTACCTTTTTCAAATCTAACAGATATTTACCAAAATATAGTTGAAATATCAATACATAATTTGATTGATTGGTATGTTTTATGGTTAAATTATCTAGTTTTAAAGTTTATATAGTTATTATAAAACTTATATAAACACACACAGGTCGTCCTTACAAGACGGAAATGTTCTAATAAAGCTCTTGTTGCTGTTGTATATAAATAAACACAAATTATGAAAATGTTATAATCGATTGAAATGTATTGCTATCTATTTTAGATGAGGAGTTAATATGCATTTATATTGTACATTATGATATTATGCTATGATGCATCAGCGCGTGTTCCCCACTTATGGGCCAGGCCCTCCCATTAATGTTTCCATTGCAGTAGGGGGGGGGGCAGTAGAAATAGTCTTCATTTTCAAAAGAATCATACGCGTCTATAATAGTTTCGAATTTTCATATGGTATTAAGTATTTAGTAAGCTCCTCAGCGTTATAATTTGTTCTATTAAAATAATTTGCGAATATTTTAACAATATTTTGATTTCTAGTGCGAGCCTTGATGTTTAGCAATAGCCTTTCCTCGATGTTTCCAGGAAAATAGGCTTCGACTTAGAATATTTTAATCAAGACCATCCCGATAGTTATTAACGACTATACAAAGACTACCTAGCGTTGTTTACGCTCAATCTGAAAGCAGAATTTAGCAAGCCAAAAAATTCCGAAGAGGCCAAGTCTAAGGATTTGTCAGAGATGTGTTTTAAATATGTACAAAATGTCGGTTTAGTCACTCATTTCTGATGTATGACGTGATGTATGACTCGTGGTTTATCCTGCTGGAGCTACACAGATCTTGAGTAACTTGGATACAAAAATGAAACCTCATTGTCGAATAATACCTCTAAGACAAATCTATGGTAGATTTTGAAATTCAGTTCGATATTTGGGTTCACATTCTTCATAGGTAGCTTCCCATAGTAGCAGATACCTGCAACGATCATGAAGTCCTTTGAGAAACTTTATTGCATTGCTTGGCTTACTTAGGAAAGGTGCTTATTTGAGAGTTAGCGCTAGTAAATCACTCAGGGTTAGTTACTATCATTGAGGTAAATTCATGTCTCGTTCAGTGCAACAACATTCTTTAAATTATAAAATACCAGCAATTTTTCACAAACGGCCCTGCATCAGATCTTGAGTTTCTCGATATTGTGCGGCTCTGAACCTGAAGCTTAGCCTTTTAATTTTTTTTAAAGCCGAATATTTTATTGATGATAATGTTGAGGGTATAAAGTGGTACGTTGGTGATTGTGAGAATGTTTCGTTTAAGGATTCTCTCCGATACCCCATTCTATTTATCTCGATTTCAGTATTTTGTATTTTGATTTTATATATAGATAGCTATGTATAGTTCAGTAATTTTCAAATAATCTTTATAAATATTTCACTAAAAAAAAAAAAAAAAAAAACAGAGTTTTCAGTTGTAAAGGTTTAATAATTCTCCTCCAATGTATAGTTGATGTATCTTTGGAGGAGATTGCTTAAAATTTTACAACTGAAAACTCTGTTATGTATTATATATATATATATATATATATAAAGAGACAAAGGTCGCCTCTCCCGTCAAAATAGACGTCAAAACTAGACGCCATATATTGACCGTCGCCGCAAACTAGCGGTCTCGGGTCGGTGACAAAGCCACATTACCAGCTTTGGCAAACTGAAAAGCGTCCACCTAGAGACCATGTTTTCGGGCTAATGGCCGTCGTCAGTCTAGGGTGGACTTTATTCCATGAGATCCACACGGGATCTAATGCAATCTTGAAAAATCTGCCAAAGAGGTGTTTAGCTGGCAAAGTGGCTGGGCCATATCTATGGCTATATTATAAATGAAAATTTTGCCGGGAGGATATTGATCTAAAGAGACAAAGGTCGCCTCTCCCGTCAAAATAGACGTTAAAACTAGACGCCATCTATTGACCGTCGCCGCAACTAGCGGCCTCCCGATTGGATCTCATGGAATAAAGTCCGCCCTAAACTGACGAGGGCCATTAGCCCGAAACCATGGTTTCTAGGTGGACGCTTTCCAGTTTGCCAAAGCTGGTGTTGTGGCTTTGTCATCGACCCGAGGCCACTAGTTGCGGCGACGGTCAATAGATGGCGTCTAGTTTTAACGTCTATTTTCACGGGAGAGGCGACCTTTGTTTCTTTAGAACAATATCCTCTCGGCAAAATTTCCATCTATATATATTATGCTTTACAGAATGCAGAGCGCTATCTGGTGGAACAGAAATATATATAAATAATTCTTCTTTAATATTGAAAAGAGAGAGAAAGAAAGAGGTTTGAATATAAACTGATTCCAAATTTATATTTCAACTCAACCCAAAATGCGCTTTTCTTTTAATTTACCGAATACGGTTAATTGATATTTTTACTGTATATAAATATTATTAAGATAAATACCTCATTTATTAATTCTTAAAATTGAAGATACTTCGGCCAGTATAAATATTTTTATTATCTCAACGTTTCTACAAAATTATTTCGTCCTCGTTGTCAGAGACGTTTTTGGTTGAAACGTCGAGATAATAAAAATATTTATACTGGCCGAAGTATCTTTAATTTTAAGAATTATGAATTCGGGCCAGGCAGCCTATATATTTACGATAATTTATTTATCAGTGTAAATAAATTTATATTTTGTGAAAACTTGTTTCTAAACACTAAGATAACATCTAAAATACCCATTCAAAGAGTCTACCAACAGTATCACTATAAAAGGAAGTTCCAAAAATGCAATATAACAGCGGTATGGTAGATTAAACTGGCGAAACCGCTGAGAGGGTATATCACTGATGAGCTAGGCCCTCTCATTAATTTTTCCATTGCAGTAAGGGCAGTAGAAATTGTTTAATATCAAAAAGAATCTTACGCCTTTAAAATAGTTTTGAATTTTGATAACAGATGGCGCGCTAGTGCATAACATCTATATATACTATACATTTCTATCAATATTTTTTTCGGTATTCTATTACAATGCCATATTGAATACATATCGAAAATATTTAAATAAACCAACTATACTATATAAATATTTAATGTTTCATAATTAAAAACCTAAATTTTTCATTGATTCAAAATCCTTATTAACAGAATAACGAAAATAGTTAATCCTTTGGAAAAAATCTCCTTGAGAGAGAGAGAGACATTAAGAAGATAATATAAATGGTTGTGCCGAATAATATATATAATTATTAGATATACTAGATATGTGTTTCAATATAACCATTTATATATAAAAAAAAGATCAAAAGGTGAATATTTATTTTTCTATTCCTCCCACATAAAACGATTTTTCTAAATCAATATATATTATTATACATGTTAGTGAATATTAAATCTAAAATAAATTAAATTCAAAATTTTATCACGCAAGCTGTGAATCTGATATGTTTAAAAGGAACCCATTCATCAATAACAATTAATAATATGGTCATAGACTGATTTAAAGACGGTACATAGTATCTTTTTAAAGATAATCAGGCAGTAATACACTGAGGTGGTAAAAATAACAGTAGAATTAAGCACGACCTAGCATGAAACAAGAATTAGAGAAGGTGAGAGAAGAAAAAATATTATAATTTTATGAATATCATGAAGGTTTAATGTGGAAAGTTTGGATGACATTGCGTGACATGTCAACGGAACTGTTATCGTGTCCTGAAGAGACGCTCGGGGGCATTGTCACCAACCTGTCAACCAACGTCGAGAAACTAATTTGTAAACTATTATATTCCGACTAACTATTACTAATAGTATTGTCGAATTGAAGGTATTGGGTTAAGTATTTATTTCTCTCGTCTTATATATTAGAGAAATATTGAAATTATAATTGTTTACTAGTTTTTAAATAGTTTTTATTAAATATAAATAAATAGATATTTAATTAAAAAGGCATATATTAGATCAAAATATAATTTATTTACCAATATTTCAATTGGCTGAACGCAAATTAAAAATTTTGTGTTGACGCATAAATATTTTATAATATCTTCTAAAAAGTTAGCGTGAGCCAACTGAATACAATAACAAATACAAAAATAACAAACTAAATACAAAAACAACCCAATATATATTTATTAACTATATTAAACATATAATAAATTTGAAATATATTTGTTGTGTATGATTTTTTAAGATAAATCATTTCTATACTGCCCTTACTGTAATAATATAATAGGAGTAAGGGCAATAGATATTGGTTTATTTTAAAAAGAATCAGGCATTTCATTGTATGAATATTAAGGTTGTATTTGTTTGTTAGTGTATAACTTATTTTTATTATATACTAGACGGGTGACCCGGACTTCGCCCCGGGATTGACCCGTGTGCATATCTACCCGAGGGATATATATTTATATAATATTTTTTCTTAATTGTTTGTTATTAGCATTATCTATTTGTTTGCATCAGCATAATTTAATCTAATCTTTGATAGAGGGCGCTGTTCGTGAGCTAAGTAGAATAATTTGAATATATAGTTTTAATAATTGATTTATATATTTTTTAAAATAGCCTATCGTCTTCCCCGTATTGTTTTACCTATGTATGGAAATTTTGGTTTGAATTAGTGAACTACTGCGAATTTTTATACCGGACATACAAACAAACAAACAAACATACAAACATTCATTTTTATATATATAGATATTAATTATAACTATATTAAAAATATGTTTTAAATTGATTTGGTCTACTTTGGTTTCCTCTCAAAGATAAATAATTATTATTTGTATCAAAAAATTACTGGTAACGTGTTTCATTCCAATAATATCATCAAATATCATATCTACAGACTTATGCAATGATATGAATTAGTGAATGAGAGAGCTTTGGTTCATCAGTGGTGAACTCTTTTAGCGGTTTCGCCGAATCATTTTTGCAGTAAGGTCTGTATAGATAATATTGATAATCGATATGAATATTGATAAATTGATAGATAAAATTTGATGATATTATTGGAAAGAAACACATTGCCAGTGAAGAAATGTGTTAGGTTTTGTTAGAGGGCAATTGCATTTAAAAAATATATATATTTAAAAAAATCAGAAAATATCTATTTTAAAACAACAATTCACTATATAGTTTCAATGTGGATCCATACTGTTGATTAAACAATGATCAATTTTTGTGCCTTTTGAAATTGTCTTCAAAGGTCTTATGATCTTCATTATAACTTCAGCATTACCTTTATTTATTCGCCATTGATCGATAATAATTATATGTTATGATATTTTGAAAAGAAAGGTATATCTTGATTATTAAACTAAAATTCTCTAAATGTTCACGCCATCTATCGGAATAAATGTTAAATAATCTTTGATTTTTTAATTATTTTATAACTGACTAAATACCCTTTCTCTTGATTAATAAAAAATCTATCTACGTACGCCTTTCATATGTTGACCCTCATCAGCGAGGTACAAACTCTGCCTTAACTACTCAATTCCAATTCCACTTGAAAATATCTTCATTAGATGCCACTCAACAGGAGCAACCTAGTTTATAAATGTATAAGGAGTAGAGGGGTTTCATCTAATATACATTAACTAATATTAAAAATAAAAAAGGCATATCCTGACCAGTCTCACATGAGCATCTCTAGATGGCAGAGCACCATCTAGTGAAAAGTGAAATTCAGCGTGATATTCGGTCAACCAATTTTCTTGAAAAATCAAGAAATATTTATTGTTTTTTTCACATTATCTAATATATACCATCAGTACAAAACAATAACGCTCCATCTATATATAATGTATGAAAACATTTAGACGCGAATGTTTCTTTTTCACGAATAAACCACAAATCTACTGTCCTTATTGCGATTAAAATATATTGGGAGGGCTTGGCTCATCATCATCTTCTTCTTCTTTCTTATCTTCACTTAATCATATCAAGATATCAAGCTTGTAAAGCATGACAACCATCATGATTGGGTGAAGTAGAATGCGTCTGCCTTTGTCATCAAGACTGGGAGCACTACTCATTGGCAGGCCGACTTAGCTCCAAAAGAAATGACCGCCTCTGACATGAGGAACAAACGCCATGTGCAGCTGCTCCTAACATGGAGTACAAACACTGCTCATCCTGTATCCCTGGATTAGGAGCTCTTACAGGGTACTATCAGCCGGGCCAGCTGAGCCCAGGTTTTTTAGCGAGCTTGTTACTGCTCCCCCTCCTCCTTTTTCATCCGGGCTTGGGACCGGCATTGGCTCATCATTGGTGATCCCTCCCAACGATTTCGCCAATTTAATCTACCAGACCGCTTTTTTTTAGAGCTCTAATAGTGTATTGGATCATTCTGCTTTTATATGCTGTATTAGGAAATGTGAACAGTTTCATTCGGTGCATGTTTACTTAGGTAGTGTTTGAATATTATCAGGATAGATTAAATATTATTTTTTCTATTTTCAAAATTTCATTGTTTTGTCCTGAATTTATATAAAATGTGTCATTTTTCTCATTTGTTTTTCATTATAGTCGCCGACTATAATTATTATAGTTTACGAAAGTAGAATCACAACACTAAATTTCTAATATGGTCATTTTTAGTTTCAATATGAATGTTATTTTTGATTTGTGAATTATTTACAACACGTATTTTATAGAATACAACAGAGGAATATTTCAAAAGTTGATATTTTAAATGTATATTTACAACATTTTACCGAGATTGAACTCATAAAACTAATGTATTTATACTTATATATACTAATATAAGGTTATTATGATTTATTGAAATATATTTATGTTGTTTCACAATAAATATAAACTTCAATATCATGAGATTACTTCAATAAATATTGGATTTCTTATTGAAGATGGCCAGCAGACACAACAATGATCTAAATTGAATTCGGGAATAAATTGAATTATTGTTGACATCCAAGTCTGAACCGACACATACTTTCTAAATCTAATTATTTATTTACGTTTGGATTCTTGATTAAAAAGTCTCGTTAAAAGTGGCAAAAAACGCACTGTAATCAATCAATATTGTAACATAGTATTTATTAATTTTTATTTATGTAACATAGTATTTCTTGATTTATTATTTTTTATTTAACAGAGTGGTCATTTTTATGTTTTATATCTTGCCACTCTGTAAATTTCCCTCGTGGCTTATCTTTTGTTTACCTTTGATAGTTTGTCCTTCCCTGAAATAAATTGTTGTTTCCTCCTGAAGTTTTTGTCTTCCCTAATTTTCCACGTGACATTTTGGTGGAGATGCTGGGTAAGTTAGGTAAGACAAACTGAAGATCGCCGAGAAGACCTTGAAGCCATGGGTGCTGTGATCTACATTTTCGGAGACTGACTCCAGGATTCCACCGCCGTGCTAAAGCCAAGATTTCCCTCCAAGATGACGATGTCCCTATAGACGATACGACGACAAAGCCGCTCTTCACGCCGCAAGAAAAAGGACGCAAAGGTACTAGGAACAAAGTTCCAAGACTTCGATGGAATCCTTGGCAGAAGCACGTCAAATTCACGTCAGTATCTACAATAATTGCTAGCTGTGGGTCACAGCTCCCATAGGGAAGAAGCTATGTAACATAGTATTTATTAATTTTATTTATGTAACATAGTATTTATTAATTTTATTTATGTAACATAGTATTTCTTAATTTTATTATTTTTTATTTAACAGAGTGGTCATTTTTATGTTTTATATCTTGCCACTCTGTAAATTTCCCTCGTGGCTTATCTTTTGTTTACCTTTGATAGTTTGTCCTTCCCTGAAATAAATTGTTGTTTCCTCCTGAAGTTTTTGTCTTCCCTAATTTTCCACGTGGCAATATTATAATATTCAAACACAAGTATTAATTACGAAGCATTGATAATGATATTATAGAACAAATAATCAAAGTATATTTTAATTACTAAATTAATATCAAAGTTGTCAGTGTATATAAAATAGAAATATAGAGTGAAACATTTTGGGATTCAATTCATTCATATAGGTATATGAGATTATAATATTTTACTTTTTAAATATGAGGGATAGTCACAACACCTTGTATTTTAATATTTAATTACAACAAGTTTAACTATATTATATAAACAAAAAATATCTTATGCAAAATTATAGAAAGAAAAAAAAATAAGTGTTAAAAGTCTCGCTAAAAGTGACACAAAAGTGCACTATTATCAATCAATATTTAAATATTTAAACACACGTATTGATATCAAGGCATTTATAATGGAATTATAGAAAATAAATTATATCGAAATAAGTACCAATGTTGTCAGTTTATATAAAATAGAACTATAGACTTTGGGATATAACAAGGAGAGCTCGGTTATAGATAACCTATATAATCTGTTTTTTTTTTTGCCTATCCCTAATATCCTGGTACAGGGCATGATAATCATGGTGGGTAGAAGTAGGCGACTGCTTTTACTGTAAGTGAATCACATGTCTACACATGTAAAAAGCAGTTCGACTTTGCACTTACAATTTTTTCAGAGCCCCGTTGGTTATTTGCACTCACTGGTGGGGTTGGACTTTTGCAAGAATCGGGGGCTATTGGAGTATTTTTTAGATCAGAAAGAAAATGTCCAATGCGGGAATCGAACCCGGAGTCTTAGCGGTCGAAACCAACGGTTTAGACCATCCTTCCACTGAACCCCTAAATACGGGAAATATAAAATATATATATTTGGAGGAATTTAATCATTAAAATAGATCTCACTAAGGTGGAAATTATTATGTATCTTTACGAAGGATTTTAATTTATATAATATATATCAATTTTTAAAAATGTGTTAAATTCTCAAAGAATTTTGAATATAAATTACACACAAAAAAGCATAAATTACGCATTCATTATTAATTAAGCACTTATAAATTGTAAATATTTGATATGAAGATGATGAAATCATTCAAGAAATTGTTTTTTAAATAATGAAATAATTTCTCTATATATTTCTTGAACTAAATATTAAAAATAATTAGGACGGATTCTCTCATCAATGGTGAAACTTCCTAGCTATTTCATTATTTTTTTGTAATATATACAGAGGAATCTATCAATAATTTTGTTAAATATATTTTCCAAGAGTGTAAAAAAGTCTTCAATACAGACTAAATAAGTTGCTGTTGTTGTATTCATGAAGAGCCTCAGATGTCTCCATGCATCTCTATCACAGCAGCAGCAATGTCCACTATGACTAAATAAGTGGAATCAATATATAACAGTTGTAGTTTGATAATAAATTAACAAAATAACTGAAAAGGTGTACCACTGTTGAATCACGATTTCTCTTTATTTCTATTATTCATAATCAGTACAATAATTGCAATAATTTGTTTAAAATATATAATTAGTGAGTATGTTTAGATAAATTATAGATTCGTAAAAATGAAAGAAGGCTGATAATTACGAAGATCCTTTGTTACCAGTACTCGTACTTGAAGGTATTTATAAACAATAAGGAAGGACAATATATCAAAGAAATTTAACTATATAAATTATATGTACATCAGCAGCTCACCCCTATCAACGGCCTGACCTTTCCAATAACCGCTAGCCAACTTACAATCCAACAAAGCTGCGATATATAGACAGATGCAAATTAGCATAGACAATACCAAAAACACTATGCAAATCGCAAAAGTATTATATCGTAAAAATATATCTGAATTGCTAGAGTAACAGAAAAATTGCATCTCTGCCATTAAAATCAGGAGGGATATAAAATATATTACGAACAATATGTCACTTTATCAATTAGCATCCACCTCTGAACATTCGAGTGTGTGCATGTTCATAAAATACACATTACACATGATAGAATTGAAAAATCACAAATCTTTTTAGACAATTATATTCACAATATTTGTCTATGCAAGGTTTCTAAGATAGAATTGCATACTTATGAGGTTCTCTCAATTGACTTGATTAACAATTATTCAGTGTATGTATTTATAATCTCAAATCTATATAATACATAATATATAACATAAATATAATACATAAATTTTTCAGTGAAAGATTGATTTTATATATCTCTCATAATTTCTCTTACAAAATTTTAATAAGAATATCTATATAGATAATACCGTAACAGAGTTTTCCATTGTAAAGTCGTGAGCTATCTCCTCCGAAGATTCTGAACTACACATAACGATCTATATACCAAAATTTTCGTTATTTTTTTCTTCGTATGATAGGCCTGTTTTTATTTTCCTAATGTTAACAGTTATTTTTATTTTTTAATTTAATCTATTTTACAATCGTAGATTTTTTGCATTTATCATCATCAATTCTTTTGTTTACAATTGCGTACTTTTATAGAGAGAAATAAAGAAATACATAATTGATTAGATACAAAAGTGTGAACCAGAAAGTCGATTTTTAAAAATGTTATTATTTAATATAAACTTATTTTAATTTAATTTTGAAATGAAAAGGTAGTGTAAAAGTGTATATGAGGTTAGATTCAAATAGGTTAAATTATGTTAGTTTAATCGCTAAATAAGGTTAGTTTTAGATAAGTTGAATTAGGTTAGTTTCAGATAATTAAAAAAAATAATGTTCGTTTTTAGAAAAATAATTCGAAATAGTAAGTATATATATTAATATAAAAGATCGAAATGTAAAAATCACTATGTCCAAAATCTTCGCTTTAACTCGTGTAAAACGGCTCGAAGGTACGGCGGTGTCAACGTACAGCGCCGCCTACCAAAGTTAACCTTTTCTGGGAACTCACCAGGTTATATTATTTTTCGAATTGTAGATTGAATTATTACTTTTAATCTATCTTTTATAGTGTCTTCAATAGTGTGTGACGTTTCAGCAACAGCATCAGACAGAAGAATAAATGAACTAAAGAATAAAATCTCATTTTTTCTTTTGTCTGATGATGGTGGCATTTGAATTAGGTCTTATTTTTTTTATTAATTTGTTATAGTTTTTCATTTGAATTTAGCTCCATTTTTGTGTCTTATTTCTTCTTTATATTAAAACTTAGAATTAAGCTTTGCTTTTTTATATACATGTTTATTACACATTTAGCAATACTTTTTCTTTATATTTGCTCTTATTTACTCATTTTTTTACTCTTTCACAATCAGATTTTGAAAATGGCTAAATGGCTTCACTTCTCCCTATTTGCTTTTGTAGCTTTTCTTATAAAAAAAATATTAGAACTTAGAATTAAGCTTTGCTTTTTTATATACATGTTTGTTACACATTTAGCAATATATATACCAAAATATTTTTTTGAATACTTACCTCTTTTAGTGAATTTTTGTCAGGGGGGCTACAAAAGTGCCGTACTTATGCAGTATTTGGATGCTTTTCCTGTGAAAAGGATAATGAAATTTAAAATTAAGCTTTGCTTTTTTATATACATGTTATTTACACATTTAGCAATATATACACAGAAATATTTTTGGAATATTTAACTTTTTTGGTGAATTTTTGTCAGGGAAGCTATGGACTGCCGGAATCATGCATTATGTTGATGTTCTTCTCATAAAAACAATATTTGGGTTTGGAATTGGGCTTTGCTTTTTTGTATACATGTTTTTTACATATTTAGCAATTTACACACAGAAAAATTTTGGAATATTTAACTTTCTTGGTGAATTTTTGTCAGGGAAGCTATGGACTGCCGTAATCATGCGGCTGCAAAAGTGCCGTACTTATGCAGTATTTTGATGCTTTTCCTGTGGAAAGGATAATGAAATTTAAAATTAAGCTTTGCTTTTTTATATACATGTTATTTACACATTTAGCAATATATACACAGAAATATTTTTGGAATATTTAACTTTTTTGGTGAATTTTTGTCAGGGAAGCTATGGACTGCCGTAATCATGCATTATGTTGATGTTCTTCTCATAAAAAAAATATTTGGGTTTGGAATTGGGCTTTGCTTTTTTGTATACATGTTTTTTACATATTTAGCAATTTACACACAGAAAAATTTTGGAATATTTAACTTTCTTGGTGAATTTTTGTCAGGGAAGCTATGGACTGCCGTAATCATGCGGCTGCAAAAGTGCCGTACTTATGCAGTATTTTGATGCTTTTCCTGTGGAAAGGATAATGAAATTTAAAATTAAGCTTTGCTTTTTTATATACATGTTATTTACACATTTAGCAATATATACACAGAAATATTTTTGGAATATTTAACTTTTTTGGTGAATTTTTGTCAGGGAAGCTATGGACTGCCGTAATCATGCATTATGTTGATGTTCTTCTCATAAAAAAAATATTTGGGTTTGGAATTGGGCTTTGCTTTTTTGTATACATGTTTTTTACATATTTAGCAATTTACACACAGAAAAATTTTGGAATATTTAACTTTCTTGGTGAATTTTTGTCAGGGAAGCTATGGACTGCCGTAATCATGCGGCTGCAAAAGTGCCGTACTTATGCAGTATTTTGATGCTTTTCCTGTGGAAAGGATAATGAAATTTAAAATTAAGCTTTGCTTTTTTATATACATGTTATTTACACATTTAGCAATATATAAACAGAAATATTTTTGGAATATTTAACTTTTTTGGTGAATTTTTGTCAGGGAAGCTATGGACTGCCGTAATCATGCATTATGTTGATGTTCTTCTCATAAAAAAAAATATTTGGGTTTGGAATTGGGCTTTGCTTTTTTGTATACATGTTTTTTACATATTTAGCAATTTACACACAGAAAAATTTTGGAATATTTAACTTTCTTGGTGAATTTTTGTCAGGGAAGCTATGGACTGCCGTAATCATGCGGCTGCAAAAGTGCCGTACTTATGCAGTATTTTGATGCTTTTCCTGTGGAAAGGATAATGAAATTTAAAATTAAGCTTTGCTTTTTTATATACATGTTATTTACACATTTAGCAATATATACACAGAAATATTTTTGGAATATTTAACTTTTTTGGTGAATTTTTGTCAGGGAAGCTATGGACTGCCGTAATCATGCATTATGTTGATGTTCTTCTCATAAAAAAATATTTGGGTTTGGAATTGGGCTTTGCTTTTTTGTATACATGTTTTTTACATATTTAGCAATTTACACACAGAAAAATTTTGGAATATTTAACTTTCTTGGTGAATTTTTGTCAGGGAAGCTATGGACTGCCGTAATCATGCGGCTGCAAAAGTGCCGTACTTATGCAGTATTTTGATGCTTTTCCTGTGGAAAGGATAATGAAATTTAAAATTAAGCTTTGCTTTTTTATATACATGTTATTTACACATTTAGCAATATATACACAGAAATATTTTTGGAATATTTAACTTTTTTGGTGAATTTTTGTCAGGGAAGCTATGGACTGCCGTAATCATGCATTATGTTGATGTTCTTCTCATAAAAAAATATTTGGGTTTGGAATTGGGCTTTGCTTTTTTGTATAAATGTTTTTTACATATTTAGCAATTTACACACAGAAAAATTTTTGAATATTTAACTTTCTTGGTGAATTTTTGTCAGGAAAGCTATGGACTGCCGTAATCATGCGGCTGCAAAAGTGCCGTACTTATGCAGTATTTTGATGCTTTTCCTGTGGAAAGGATAATGAAATTTAAAATTAAGCTTTGCTTTTTTATATACATGTTATTTACACATTTAGAAATATATACACAGAAATATTTTTGGAATATTTAACTTTTTTGGTGAATTTTTGTCAGGGAAGCTATGGACTGCCGTAATCATGCATTATGTTGATGTTCTTCTCATAAAAAAAATATTTGGGTTTGGAATTGGGCTTTGCTTTTTTGTATACATGTTTTTTACATATTTAGCAATTTACACACAGAAAAATTTTGGAATATTTAACTTTCTTGGTGAATTTTTGTCAGGAAAGCTATGGACTGCCGTAATCATGCGGCTGCAAAAGTGCCGTACTTATGCAGTATTTTGATGCTTTTCCTGTGGAAAGGATAATGAAATTTAAAATTAAGCTTTGCTTTTTTATATACATGTTATTTACACATTTAGCAATATATACACAAAAATATTTTTGGAATATTTAACTTTTTTGGTGAATTTTTGTCAGGGAAGCTATGGACTGCCGTAATCATGCATTATGTTGATGTTCTTCTCATAAAAAAAATATTTGGGTTTGGAATTGGGCTTTGCTTTTTTGTATACATGTTTTTTACATATTTAGCAATTTACACACAGAAAAATTTTGGAATATTTAACTTTCTTGGTGAATTTTTGTCAGGGAAGCTATGGACTGCCGTAATCATGCGGCTGCAAAAGTGCCGTACTTATGCAGTATTTTGATGCTTTTCCTGTGGAAAGGATAATGAAATTTAAAATTAAGCTTTGCTTTTTTATATACATGTTATTTACACATTTAGCAATATATACACAGAAATATTTTTGGAATATTTAACTTTTTTGGTGAATTTTTGTCAGGGAAGCTATGGACTGCCGTAATCATGCATTATGTTGATGTTCTTCTCATAAAAAAAATATTTGGGTTTGGAATTGGGCTTTGCTTTTTTGTATACATGTTTTTTTACATATTTAGCAATTTACACACAGAAAAATTTTGGAATATTTAACTTTCTTGGTGAATTTTTGTCAGGGAAGCTATGGACTGCCGTAATCATGCGACTGCAAAAGTGCCATACTTATGCAGTATTTTGATGCTTTTCCTGTGGAAAGGATAATGAAATTTAAAATTAAGCTTTGCTTTTTTATATACATGTTATTTACACATTTAGCAATATATACACAGAAATATTTTTGGAATATTTAACTTTCTTGGTGAATTTTTGTCAGGGATGCTATGGACTGCCGTAATCATGCGGCTGCAAAAGTGCCGTACTTATGCAGTATTTTGATGCTTTTCCTATGGAAAGGATAATGAAATTTAAAATTAAGCTTTGATTTTTTATATACATGTTATTTACACATTTAGCAATATATACACAGAAATATTTTTGGAATATTTAACTTTTTTGGTGAATTTTTGTCAGGGAAGCTATGAACTGCCGTAATCATGCATTATGTTGATGTTCTTCTCATAAAAAAAATATTTGGGTTTGGAATTGGGCTTTGCTTTTTTGTATACATGTTTTTTTACATATTTAGCAATTTACACACAGAAAAATTTTGGAATATTTAACTTTCTTGGTGAATTTTTGTCAGGGAAGCTATGGACTGCCGTAATCATGCAATATGTTGATGTTCTTCTCATAAAAAAAATATTTGGGTTTAGAATTGGGCTTTGCTTTTTTATATACATACTAACAACAGAACTACACTACTTTAAGGACATGAGAGCACATGCACTGTATCACCATACGTGTACCATTTTCAAAGACCCTGCTTAGGATTAAAACTTCTCAGATGCATAACAATAGTACCAACCTAGAGGTTAACTGGTGTGGATGCATTCCTCTGGGAGTGAGACTATTGAGAAATTCAGTAGGGAGTTATTTTGCTTCTCCGCATTCTAACACTCCAACTGTTAACACTGTGGAAACACTGACTCATGTTTGGTAAGAAATTTCAGGGAAGAAACTATAGACATTGGATTAAATAAATTATTAATTAAATTGCATTAAATAAAAATTATTAGATTTAAATAAATATTATTAGAGTGAAAAAAAAAAGACAGAAATTAACAAATTAGAAAATAAAATTTCGAAAAATGCAACTATATTGCAGATAAGATAAGAGGACCTTATTAAAAAATACATAAACAAACTGTAATTCGACACTCGATAATTCGACCATTTTAAAAATCAAATTTACAAGGTTGATTGTTGTTTAAATACAACTTTGCTTTTGCATGCATAAACACAGGCTCTTGTAGCAAGAACCCAAATATTATTTATAGTCATAGCAAAAGCCAACTAAGTGAAAACTGATGCCTCTTCAGAATGAATGGAAGACTGAAATCTGAAGGAGCAGAAGATATGGGTCATTTATACTTTCACCAATGCCTTTAAGATCTTTGCGATGGAACGCGTATGGTGTTTCAGCGCATGTGCTCTCATGTCCTTGAAGCACATATACTGACAGTGCCCAAAGTTGAACACACTGTATAGTGTCTGAAATATCTTTGGCCCCTTCGGATACCAACCTTCGCTTCATTCTAGAGAGGCGTTAGTTTTCATGTCATATTTGTAATATAGTTTTGTTGTTTGCAATTTTCTTTTTTTTTTCCTTTCAAATATGTATCCACTCTGAAATATAGTTTGTAAATTTTTATTCCAATTCATTTTCTTATATATATATGTATTTTTTTTTCATTTCCAAAATATTTATTTATACTTTCACCAATGCCTTTAGGATCTTTGCGATGGCACACGTATGGTGTTTCAGCGCATGTGCTCTCATGTCCTTGAAGCACATATACTGACAGTGCCCAAAGTTGAACACACTGTATAGTGTCTGAAATATCTTTGGCCCCTTCGGATACCAACCTTCGCTTCATTCTAGAGAGGCGTTATTTTCACTAAGGTTGGCTTTTGCTATGACTATAAATAAGGCTCAAGGCCAAACCTTGGCTACAAGAGCCTGTGTTTACGCACGGACAACTTTATATGTGGCTTTTTTCAAGTGTGCGAACATTGGATAGCATACATGTAAAGATGACCCATATCTTCTGCTCCTTCAGATTTCAGTCTTCCATTCATTCTGAAGAGGCATCAGTTTTCACTAAAGTTGGCTTTTGCTATGACTATAAATAATATTTGGGTTCTTGCTACAAGAGCCTGTGTTTATGCATGCAAAATCAAAGTTGTATTTAAACAATAATCAACCTTGTAAATTTGATTTTTTAAAATGGTCGAATTATCGAAAGTGTCTAATTATCGAAAGTGTCGAATTATCGATAGTGTCGAATTACAGTTTGTTTATTTATTTTTTAATAAGGTCCTCTTATCTTATCTGCAATATAGTTGTATTTTTCGAAATTTTATTTTCTAATTTGTTAATTTTTTCTTTTTTTTTCACTCTAATAATATTTATTTAAATCTAATAATTTTTATTTAATGCAATTTGATTAATAATTTATTTAATCCAATGTCTATAGTTTCTTCCCTGAAATTGCTTACCAAACATGAGTCAGTGTTTCCACAGTGTTAACAGTTGGAGTGTTAGAATGCGGAGAAGCAAAATAACTCCCTACTGAATTTCTCAATAGTCTTACTCCGAGAGGAATGCATCCACACCAGTTAACCTCTAGGTTGGTACTATTGTTATGCTTCTGAGAAGTTTTAATCCTAAGCAGGGTCTTTGAAAATGGTACACGTATGGTGATACAGTGCATGTGCTCTCATGTCCTTAAAGAAGTGTAGTTCTGTTGTTTGCAATTTCATTTTCGGATTTGTTAAAATTTTTCTTCTATAGTTTCTCACCTGCGGGTCCTTCGGGTAAACCCGGGGCGTTGCCCGGGTCACTCGGCTAGTTTATAATATTAACATTTGTATATAGGGTATAATGTTTACATTACATTTATAGAGAATATTAAGCCTTTTATTATTTCTTTTCTGTTGAAAAATATACATTTATGAATATATTATTTCATAAATATGTGAGAGATAGTTATAAATATATGTTCCTCAAAGGTATTAATATAAAAGAATATTATATAATATAGATTCGATTAAATAGGTATCCGTAAATAATAAACCTAGTGCAAAAATAAATATTTATAGTTAATTATATATATTTAGAGTATATATATATGTAATACAATATAATACGGCTTATGATTGTATAAAGACATTTAAAAATTATCCCGCATGTGTTTCTTTTGAACGAAAAATCGAAATTTATTTTAAGGTGAAATAACGGTTATTTCTAACCATAGGGATGAAGTATGAAAGGATGAATTGTGAAGAGTAATGAGGAACTGAAAATACTCCCATTCCATTCTCATTCCTGGATAATTTTATTTTTCGGTTTATCATTACTCTTCACAATCCATCCTTTCATACTTCATCCCTAAGGTTAGAAATAATCGTTATTTCTCCTCAACATAAATCTCGATTTTTCGTTCAAAAGAAACACATGCGGGTAAATTTTCAAATATTAATATATATATATATATATATACTAGCGGATGTGTACCCGGATTCGCCCGGGTTTTATCCGAGTGAAAGTTTGCCTAACGAATATTATATATTATGAAGTATAATAAACAATGTTAAAGATTAGTTTTAATTATTAATCAAGATTGTGTGTGAATATGTGAGAAAGATGTAATATCGTTGTTGTTTTCTAGGCCGACTGTTTTACATATGGTGTTATCTTAAAATTGCTTGTTTTGAATATTTTTTTTAGATTGAGATTATTAGCTAGTATGTAAAAAAAATTAACTCTGTTGAATTTTTTTTTTTGTATTTATATATAAATAAAATTAACTCTGTTTTTTTTGTATTTAATCGATAACACCGAAGTTACGCATGTTAATGTTAGGAAATATATTTTGATGTTAAGCAAAACCTGCTCCATCTCGTTTTACATAAATGTTGAAAATTTGGTTGAAATTGATGCATTGTAACAAAGGTTTTTAGTGAACAACACTTATGAAATTTGCATTTTATTAATATAGATATTAAAAATGGCATATCCTGACCAGGAGCACATGTGCTTTACCGAAGGTAGAGCGCCATCTGGTGGAACAGAAACCAACTAAACATTGATTTAACCTGTTCCCTGATATTTGGCCAACCCAATTTCTTGATAAATCAAGAAAAGCCATCCACGAATGATTTATCAAGAAATTGGGTTGGCCAAATATCAGGGAACAGGTTAAATCAATGTTTAGTTGATTTCTGTTTCACCAGATGGCGCTCTGCCTTCTGTAAAGCACATGTGCTCCTGGTCAGGATATGCCATTTTTAATATTGATTTCAAACACCTGATATTTTTATCTTTTATTTCGTTTTTTTAATATATATATATATTAAAAATAAAGAAGGCATCTCCTGACCACAAGCACATGTGCTTTTTAGATGGCAGAGCGCCATCTAGTGGAGTAAAAATAAACTAAACGTTTATTTAGCTTACTCCGAGATATTTGGCCAACCCAATTTCTTGATAAATCAAGAAAAGCCATCCACGAACGCGTTTCGCGCTGTTGGCGCTCGTCAGCGTGGAGAAGGCTGTAACCATTGCGACCAAAAATATTTTTTGGACCCAATGGCTTCCCGAGAAATCAAGAAATGGGTATTTAAGGCCAAATTTGCGTAAAGACGCTTAACACATGAAAAAACAATAGAAAAAAATAAAAGATAAGTGGGTCAGGTGTTGATATTAAAAATAAAGAAGGCATCTCCTGACCACAAGCACATGTGCTTTTTAGATGGCAGAGCGCCATCTAGTGGAGGAAAAATAAACTAAACGTTTATTGATTTCTCGGGAAGCCATTGGGTCCAAAAAATATTTTTGGTCGCAATGGTTACAGCCTTCTCCACGCTGACGAGCGCCAACAGCGCGAAACGCGTTCGTGGATGGCTTTTCTTGATTTATCAAGAAATTGGGTTGGCAAAATATCACGGAGCAAGCTGAATAAACGTTTAGTTTATTTTTGCTCCACTAGATGGCGCTCTGCCATCTAAAAAGCACATGTGCTCGTGGTCAGGAGATGCCTTCTTTATTTTTAATATATATATGTCATAATATATGCTCTTCCAGGAATTATAAAGTAAACCTACAGTCAACGAGAGAGAGACTCGATAGGAGACAATTAAGTTTTACGGCCATTTTTGGCCACATTCCTGAGGGGGCTCATCTGTGAACCCTGCAGGGCTATTTTAGGATAGTCGGGGGTGGCGCGCACAACAAACAGCCGTTCCGCGGTGGCAGCCCGCTAGCGCTGCCTCTCTCTCGCTGATTGCCTGGAATTCCTTCCAAACTTGTTGTTTCCTTATTTCTCACTCACCACATTATTATCACTATAGCGCCACATTGAAAGTCGACAGGATCATATTACAGAAGAGTCGACAGGATAAGACCTGGCCGGGAAGCAAATCCCTCATATACCGGAGTATGAAGAAACAAGAAGCCAAGCCACGATGATCGGCCAAACCCAACTCAACTGTAACCACTCCTCTTCGAGCTCTCAACCCCTTCCTCGCCAACTTTTGAACCGTTAATCTGAAGAAGTGATCGCCTACGACGGAGATGAAGCTGCCGCCCACTTCTTCCAGCACTAGACCTGCCCAAGAACGATCGCCGCGCCAGAGCAGGACACCTTCCATCATCATGGACAAGACTCCGCCATATCCCTGCCGCTACTGTGATGTACAACTCTGGTACGCACAGTGTCACAGACAGAACTCTCCCGAATCTCAATGAACTTACCTGCTCTCTAAACCAGCATAACCTGTAAGTGAAATTGTTTTACCCCTTCCATTCATTCTTTAAAGAACTCACTCCTTGTAAACTCTGATGCCAATCTTTATATAATTAGCTCCATTTATTTTATCCCGCCTATTAACAATGGTTTTATTCTCCATACTATTTAGCTAGATATTTGTAACCGTTTAATTAGTTATCTTACCATTAGAATTTGAAAATCGTCATTTTAATTAAATAATTTCCATTTTAACGTAACTCTTTAAAAAAAATGGAATTCTACCTATTAATGCTTTACGATTTTTACTATTAACAATAGATTTTTCATAATCAACTTATCTAACTGCCCCTTAATGCCCCTCTCATTATTACAACTTTGTTAACCTTATACCAGCTCTGGACCTTTTATAGAGAATTATTGATTAATCAATTATCGAACTTCTATATTGTCATTTCAAAATCCTAACCTTCGCCCTTCATTTATGATAATATATTTCGTAGTTCATCTCTAGCCTATCCACCGACCCACACCATCTAGCCAATGGTGTGTTCGTCACAGGATGCAGATTGACTAACTGCTAGATATTTATCAACTCCTTTTTGTTCGCACTTGAACAATCTGCATCGAGCGACACAGTTCGCCTCTTCTTCTCGCGCCACACGTTCGCCACACGGACCCTGTCTTCAAATCTATGTTTGTCCATTGTCCAAACCAGCACGATATAGCCTACCTCCGATATTTCCCACGGAGGTACGTTAAACATCGTCGCTGATCCTGTCCGGTCCGTCATCATTTCGCGCAGACATGGGTTTTACGTTCAACCCACCGCGAAATCATCGCCTTGCACAAGCTCCCACGACGGTTCAAACACCTCGTGTCCGAGCAGCTTGTCACTTGTAACGGACAACGCAGTCCTCGTCCCAATTTTTGACACTGTGCGCGCATAGTTTCCGCAAATTAAATATAAGTCCATTCGACTTCCTCACCTACACACGGGACTTTTCCCCTCGGACTCGCTACACAAGTAACTACATAGATAAGGTAGATTGGCCCAGGGCAAGTTTCCCCTCGCTCTGTTCGCCAAGGTTCTAACATTGTATGTAGTTTTATATTTACCTCAGTCCTGAGCTCACACAATTGCCAACCTCAATCTCATTTCTCGTACTCTACACCTATAGCATAGAAAGCCCATGACAAGTTTCCCCTTGCCATGTCCGCCTGAAAAATATCTTAAAGTGTAGAGTTCCCCAGTCTTAATGATCTTCAGAATTTCATCATATGTATGTGACTCTTCTTCTCGTTGTTCACACTCCTCCATATCACTTCCCTTATAATACATTAGATTTTGTTGTATATAGCCTTTTATAACCTTGATATTTTCAAAATTTTCCATAAATATCGAACCCTCCGATGTTGTAAAACTGCTTGTAAATAATATTTACTTGTACTATACAATATTCTATTTACATAAATTATGTCACCATTACCTTAACTAATTTCAACTGTAAATTATTTTCTCTATTCCTGGCTTCTCCAGCTTTAAGTATACTCAAACCATGTTCAGCCTTCTTCAACGGGGGCCATATGTCATAATATATGCTCTTCCAGGAATAATAAAGTAAACCTACAGTCAACGAGAGAGAGACTCGATAGGAGACAACTAAGTTTTACGGCCATTTTTGGCCACATTCCTGAGGGGGCTCATCTGGGAACCCTGCAGGGCTATTTTTGGATAGTCGGGGGTGGCGCGCACAACAAACAGCCGTTCCGCGGTGGCAGCCCGCTAGCGCTGCCTCTCTCACGCTGATTGCCTGGAATTCCTTCCAAACTTGTTGTTTTCTTATTTCTCACTCACCACATTATTATCACTATAGTGCCACATTGAAAGTCGACAGGATCATATTACATATATATATATATATAGTATATTTTAAACTGTATAATAATGACACTTTCTATTTACTACCACCCCATGTTTGGTATATAAACTTTTTGTATTTCAACCCACTATTTGTATTCAAACTAAAAAATAGTGACGTCAAAATAAAGATCCAAAGAAAAAGCGGTTAGCTGGTGGCAGGGACAGAGGGGAGGAAAAAAGCAACGCCCAGCCCATGTGGGGCCCCCAGGGACTCTTTATAGACGACCCCTGTAAACAGGACAGGTTTTGGCGGGGGTTAGCAGCAGATGGTTTTAGGATGTGTTTCCCGGCAGGCCGTGAGATTCTCTCTCTCGATGTCTCGGGCATAAGCATCCAAGTTTGTGTCATGGCCTCTACCTCTGTCCCTTGGGCTGTTCCCGATCACTCTCTGTGCTAATATATAGTCCTGCCTCTGCTTCTTGTTGTTCGCGTGTGGGAAGAATATCAACACTCGCCTCACGTACACGACTGCCAGCTTATCTTTACGTTGGCATTTGTAACAATATTACAGAAAGTCGACAGGATAACTGAGGACAGCGGCATGCAGCGGCACCTGTGGTCAACGGCGCATTCGTGTGGATGCTCCTTCTACTTGCTCTCCACCTTAACGATCCAGTGGACCATCTCAAAGACGCCATGCGAGGAATACCGTACCTCGCACCGAGGAGTTCATCATCGCCCCCATCGACAGATCCTGCGCCACGAGCACATTCCTCCATCGGCACGAACAATCAGACAAGATCCATCGAGGAATCCTCGCTACGCCCCGCTTACTAGCACCGACAATGTCCAATGGCAACCACCGCAAAAAGTGATCATCTAACCTCATCGCAACCCACGCTACAAAACCCATTCAAGAAATCCATCTGGTAGGAGAATTTTCTCTACAGAACTTTCTTAATGTAACACTATTTCCCTTTTTTTTTCCGAACTGAATTAACTACCAAATCGATACCCTATTTTTATGGCAATAACCTTATTATTATAAATTCATCAAGTTATTCATTTTCCCTGCCCCACCATTACCATTTCGATTAACATAACTTTAGATATGTATAAACATTTTTAACATACAAATATTAATAAATATATAATTATTTATTATTATGTTGTGTTTCAATTAACTATCATTAGCAATGCCGTCAGCCATCAACAACTAATTATTATTTTTTTCTTCAAATCGTATTTTTCATCATCTCTAGGCTTATTACACACATATTATAACTTCAACCATCTTTATAATCATTTTAAAACTTTTAATATATTGACAACGTTAATAATATTTTTTAAATATTTTAAGATATTTTTGAATTTATATACTTTATCTATTTCCTTTTTCTAATTTTATCGCAGCCGTTTCCTAACCTCCCCTACCCATACCTTCTCATGCATTACCCCAAGGGCTTCCTGTTAGCCATTTTTTTTATTTTTCCATTGATGAAACCAACTGATAAATTCTTCCTCGCTAGTTCATTCCCAATAGTGAGTTCAGAATACCCAGTTAGATTATTTTTCTTATCACCCGGCTCATTATTACCAATCATCATTTTTTTTAATTACCATTCAAGTCGGGTGAAATCATCATTGGCAACAGAAAAACCCTTGCAGCTACCTTCCCCTTCTTCATTCCCCAATCTCATGTATTCCCCTAAAGAGAATTTTGCTCTCCAGATTTTTTTTTGTTAATCCAACTGGAAACATCCTTTCTTGCTATATCGTTCCCAATAGTGAGCTCAGAAAACCCATCTAGATTCCTTTTTTCTTTCTTTTTATTACCCGGTTCATCATTTTTATCATTTTATCATTTTTTTAATCATACAAGCCGGGTGCCATCATTTATTGGCAGAAGTACATCTCTTGCGTTCACCTCTCTCTTTCCACATTCCTCGACCTACTTATATAGTAGGGAGCTATTTGTCTGAACTGATGATCCAAACGGAACATCTTGAACGTTCTGTTAATGAAAAAAGTACCTTACTAACACAAGTTCGTACCGCATTGCAGAACTCATTAAGCTATTTATTTGCATGAACATACTCAGACATCCCATATACCCTCATCAACCCTCTGCTTCAACCTATAATCTTAGTTCAACTTAATAGCTTTAAGCTTTTCTTTTAAATATTTTTTCATTCGATTGGTTCTCAATTTTATTTTCTAAAAGTGAATTACTTTTACGGCATTTTTAAATTTATTTTACATATTTTATCAAATTTATCATTCATTCTTTTGTAATTTTTATTTTATTATATTCCATATCTTAATGAGACGTCATCATTATTGTCCTATACTTATAATAATTTAAACTAATTTGTTCCCAAATTATTTCTTCTGGTTTTATAATAGGTTTGTTAGGTCATCATTCATGTTATTTCATCGCCAGGGGCACATTCTATAGTATATTTTAAACTGTATAATAATGACACTTTCTATTTACTACAACTCATGTTTTGTATATAAACTATTTGTATTTTAACCCCCTATTTGTATATAATAAAAAGGTGACGTCAAAATAAAGATCCAAAGAGAAAGCGGTCAGCTGGTGGCAGGGACAGAGGGGAGCAAAAAGGCAACGCCCAGCCCATGTGGGGCCCCCAGGGACTCTTTATAGACGACCCCTGTAAACAGGACAGGTTTTGGCGGGGCTCAGCAGCAGATGGTTCTAGGGTGTGTTTCTCGGCAGGCCGTGAGATTCTCTCTCTCGATGTCTCGGGCATAAGCATCCAAGTTTGTGTCATGGCCTCTACCTCTGTCCCTTGGGCTGTTCCCGATCACTCTCTGTGCTAACATATAGTCCTGCCTCTGCTTCTTGTTGTCCGCGTGTAGGAAGAATATCAACACTCGCCTAACGTACACGACTGCCAGCCTTTCCATACGTCGGTATTTGCAACAATATTACATATATATTTTTATTATAAAACGACACTTGCAAGTTTAACCGCATGAGTTTCTTTTCAACGACAAATTAAAATTTTATTTTAAGGGGAAATATCGACAATTTCTAACCTTTTGGATGAGGTATGAAAGGATGAATTATGAAGAGTAATGACGAACGGAAAAATAAAAGTGTCCAGGGATGGGAAGTAAGCGGAAGGTCGTGGGTTCGTTTCCCATCCCTGGACACTTTTATTTTTCCGTTCGTCATTACTCTTCATAATTCCTTTCATACCTCATCCAAAAGGTTAGAAATTGTCGATATTTCACCTTAAAATAAAATTTTAATTTGTCGTTGAGAAGAAACTCATGCGGTTAAACTTGCAAGTGTCGTTTTACAATTACATGCCGCAGTGTATTATATATGTTTATTATATAATCTAAAATGTTTAATATTTAACCTTTAAAAAATATATGCCACTTTTATAATTGTTGTAAATATGTATTGTAACTCGCCTATTTTCTAAATTCACTAGGTCATCCAGTGCATGCGCTCTTATTTCCTTGAAGCACAAATACTGACATGGACCGAATTTAATGCACTGTATTGGTGCAAAAATATATTTGGCTCCTTCAGATAACAACCTTCCCTTCATTCTAAAGAGGCGTCAGTTTCCACTAAGATTGGCTTTTGCTATACTTATAAATAAGGCTCAAGGCCAAACGTTTTTCCTAGAGTTGGTATCTTGCTACAAGAGTGTTAAAAGTCGTAACATACAATATGTAAATATATCTTTTGAATGTATGACTGGAAATGTAGATTTTCTATTTAATGTATGGATTATTATTATTATGTAAATTTCCTTTTGTATATAACTGAGCCGTGTTGTTGAAATAAAGAGTTTCTTAGTAGAGCGAGAGCTTTGCGAGTGTAGCCGCTGGTTTTTGTCTTCGTTATTTTCTTTCTCGCTTGATCACCCGAAGCAGTCCAAATAATATCAAGACTTTGGGTAAAAGTCTTACTTGTTAAGAGGAGGTTTCTTCAATCTGACCTATCGTGCCTTAAAATTTAGTGGCGTCCCCGGGTGGGCTGCGTGGGCTGGTCAAGTAGAGAAGACGGGAAGACCTGTAGGCGCTGTCTCCCGTGTAACAGAAGTTCAAGGTTGAAAGGTAGAGCCTGCCGAGTGCAGAGGAAGTATTAGCCTGCCGAGGTGCAAAGGAGGTATCAGCCTGCCGAGTGCAGAGGAAGTATTGGCCTGCCGAGTGCAGAGGAAGTATTGGCCTGCCGAGTGCAGAGGAAGTATTGGCCTGCCGAGTGCAGAGGAGGAATTAGCCTGCCGAGTAGCAGAGGAAGAATTAGCCTGCCGAGTAGCAGAGGAAGAATTAGCCTGCCGAGTGCAGAGGAAGTATTAGCCTGCCGAGTGCAGAGGAAGAATTAGCCTGCCGAGTAGCAGAGGAAGAAATTGGCCTGCCGAGTAGCAGAGGAAGAATTAGCCTGCCGAGTAGCAGAGGAAGAATTAGCCTGCCGAGTAGCAGAGGAAGAATTAGCCTGCCGAGTAGCAGAGGGAGAGTGAGAATCTGCGGAGCCAAAGGAACAGAGGCTCAAGAAGCTCAAGCTCAAGAAGCAGAAGCTCAAGAAGCTCAAGGGAACAGAAGCTCAAGAAGCTCAAGGGAACAGGAGCTCAAGAGGCCCTTTGTTAAAGGTTAAAAAGAGCTCAGCGAAGCTCAAGGTTTAAAGGAGCTCAAAAGGCCCTTCGTTAAAGGTTAAAAAGAGCTCAGTGAAGCTCAAGGTTAAAAGGAGCTCAAAAAGCCCTTTGTTAAAGGTTTAGGGGTGCTCAAAGGCAAAGAAGTTGAAGAAACTACAAGGTGAGATGGAGGATGTTAGCAGAAGGCGTAGAGAGGCGATAAGAGGCGTTTTTACCGAAGTGGTAAATGATATGAATATAGAGTTAAGGGATCCTCTTGTTGATAAAAGAGGCATATATGCAAAATTTGAGAGATTGGAATCTCTCTATTTGGAGCTGGTGGTATTGAACGAACAATACCAGAAAATTTTATTAGCCAAAGCTGAGGCTACTGACGATGAAATTGATAAAGAATTTGAGGATTTTGAAATCTACATCACGGAAAGATATTATTTAAAGGCCAGAATTCGCGTAATGCGTGAGCAGGATATGGATGCTCAGGCCAAGACTTCTCAAATTCCACCAGGGGCGTCTAGTGCCTCTCCGAATTCAGAAACCGATAATCAGAAAGTTATCAAACTTCAGAATACTTCTACGTCTCTATCGAAAAGCCCGGAAGAGTCCATGAAAAATGAAATTGAAGGCGTGGAAAAAGAGGATTCAGTAAAAACTGCTAGAGCTACGGATGTGAAGCCTACTCTAGCTAAAGCTAGAATGCTAAAGGAAGCTTGTCCAGCTCCCTCTATAATAGATATTGAATATGAGGGCAAAAAGGTGCTGTGAATGCTATTAAAGAAAAGGATTCTGAAGCTGAGCTCAAAGACGGAGTAAATGATTCTGAAGCGAAGCCTAAGGGCGAAGGCGTAAAGGAATCTGAAGTGAATCCTAAGGGCGACGGAATAAAGGATTCTGAAGATGAGCCTAAGGGCGACGGAGTAAAGGAATCTGAAGCGAATCCTAAGGACGAAGGAATAAAGGATTCTAAGGATAAGCCTAAGGGCGACGGAGTAAATGATTCTGAAGATGAGCCTAAGGACGACGGAGTAAAGGATTCTGAGACTGCAATTAAAGGTTATAAACCGGTGAGCAATTCTAGAGCAGTAGCTGAGGGTACTGATTCAAGGGTGGAAGAAAACCCAATTGCAGAACGGGGTACTGATTCAAGGGTGGAAGAAAACCCAGATGCAGAGCAAGGTACTGAATCAAGGATGGAGGAAGGGATTATTGATACAAAGGATTGGTTGAATGATGGGTTCATCGAAGGAGTTAATGAAAATCCACCTGAGGGAAAAGGATACTGGTTTCCTGATCGCCCTGTATTTAGGTGTGGGTCCGAAACGACGCCTATACGGCCAGTATGTGACGGCGCTTCCTGTCGAGGACACGGCGCACGCGCCTTAAGACGGTATTTGAGGAGGAGACCCATTCTGCTGAGGAGAATCCCGGAAATAGGGATAAAACTTCGGAAAAATAAGTACGGAGTTTTGGCCGACATGGGGAGATATTTCCAGGTGATGGCCATCAAGGAAAATGATTGGGACTACCTCCGATTCCTTTGGAAGAAGAAGATGGACGCTTAAGGGGTAATCTCCGGTGGTGTGTATGGAGAGGGTGCCGCAGTGTGCCGAGGAGAAGATGTTTTTTTTTTTGGATAAGAACCTGGGCTTCCTGCAACGGTGTCCCACCTGCCTGGATCCCCCCATCACGGTGGAACGGATTTTTTTTCTTTTTACAAAAAAGAAAGGTGGGGGTATGTTAAAAGTCGTAACATACAATATGTAAATATATCTTTTGAATGTATGACTGGAAATGTAGATTTTCTATTTAATGTATGGATTATTATTATTATGTAAATTTCCTTTTGTATATAACTGAGCCGTGTTGTTGAAATAAAGAGTTTCTTAGTAGAGCGAGAGCTTTGCGAGTGTAGCCGCTGGTTTTTGTCTTCGTTATTTTCTTTCTCGCTTGATCACCCGAAGCAGTCCAAATAATATCAAGACTTTGGGTAAAAGTCTTACTTGTTAAGAGGAGGTTTCTTCAATCTGACCTATCGTGCCTTAACAAAGAGCCTGTGTTTACGCATGTACAGCTCTATGTGGCTTTTCCATTTGTGCGAACTTTGGATAGCATACATTTAAAGTTGAACCCACATATATATTCATATGAAACTGGAATTATAGTTTTCATGATGTCCTCTAAAGATGAGTATATTCCAATAATATGTAGTGTGTCTGTCTTGACTGTAATATTGTTTGATTGTTTTCTTTTTTTTTTTTTAATTTTCTGATTTTTTTTCCTTTTGAATATATATTTAATCAAACCTTTTACCAATGCCATGGTTGTTATTAATTACACCTATTACTAAGGTAATAAGATGCACTGCGACTGCAAATAGAGGTCCTAATACAGAGAGGTAGTCTATATTTCTTAGTTTGCAGGTATAGTTTGTATAAATAGTTTTCACCTAGCAGAAATTATTTGTATTATTTGTTCGCTAATAAACTATTTTAATTCGTATTATTTTTGGCCTTCCATTTGATTTCCTACCTTTGTACACATTTCTCACTGTGCTGTCTCATATGTGGTTAATGTAGGTTTATTGTGAATACTATGAACCTATTCTCAAATTGATATAGAAATTTGACAATACTGATCTCTTATGAATTTATTTTACTTAACCTTAGTTTAAATGCTGCTTCTTGGAAATCAGAATATAACAATTTAAATTTTTAGGCAACCATATATTCTCTTAATGTGTTTTCAGAGCCCTCCGGGTAAACCGGGGGCTTTTCCCGGGTCACTCGGCTAGTCTTAAATATATTAACGATATATATATATATAGAAATATTCTTCGTTGGTGTTGCATATATTGATATTAATTTAATATTGCAGTATTTTCCAATAATTATTTTCATGTGCTCGGATATTATTAATCCCTTTTCTACAATTTGAGAATTAAATGAAAATACTCTCAAGTTCTTGATTTTTATTAATTTATTTATTTATTGTTACAAAAAGCACGAAGTCCAAAAGACTATTGTGCTGTGCCAGTATTATTTACATATATATGATTAATTATTTACACGATGGATTAGTAGTGTTTTGTAAATTATTGTACAAATAGTTCTAACTTAACAAAGTTCTCATAAGATAGAGTATATACACAAAGAGAATTTGTTAATGTTTCAAAGTATCTACATACAATTTGATTAGTTAGAGGGCAAGTTAAAAGAAGATGCTCTGGTGATTCAACATCTAAGCGGCATTCACATGTTGGTTACCAATAATTGCAGAGCGAGGCGATGCACGTCCACTTTCAACAGCGTTGCCGGCTAAATCCAATAAGGTTTATGTGATTATATAAGGTTATTTTTAAATGCATTATATAATACGAATAAAATTAGGCTTGTAAAATGTTTATCGCGGAGAGCTCTTCAAGGTGCGTCCGCGAGCGTCTCATGCCGCGCGCAATTTTTGAAGACTTTACGATGGCAATATAAGAGAGAGACAAAACACAACTACGAATACCGCAGATCCATGATTAACCTCATCTGTGAAGACAATGCCGGGGTGGTACGTATCGAGATCTACCGTGGAGCGAGCGCCGGACACTAACCGCCGTGTATGTGGCAGGGCTTACCGGCCTTCATGTATACCACGGATAACTGCGTCACGGTTTTCCACTGGAAGATTAACCTGATCTGTCCTAACCATAAGACGTAAGTTACCTGCATAATTTTCCATTCCTTTGTTGGGTAGGCAATTAAAATTAAGTATTTGCATATATGCGATACACTTCCTCTAAATGTTAAGCAGGAACTAAAAAGTGCAATATTTTTTATTGTATTATCACATCAATTCGAATCATTTCTCTTAATCTTGAGATAATATCGTATATCTCAGAAGGGCACCATCCACTTCGCCCATCAGCGTGACAGAAATCCCTTCTCAATCTGTCCCCCACTCTATATTTCCAATATACACAAATTATTGGTTGGTTTTGTAAAATGTGATATTGAATAATTTTAATTTTGCAGTATTTTCCAAATATTATTTTCAATTGATTATTAAAAAATATTATAAGAGATAACGGAATTCTTATGCGAACACCATACGAACATAATACGCCAAAATAACTGAGTTTTATAGTTTAGAAGAATTGAACAATGGTGTGGATATATGGCTACATGATTTACACGCGGAAGAAACTTTAATTAAATTCTATTCTTGGCCTTCTCTATCGCTTTCGCATCATACCAAGGGATTTTTCAGAAATTTCTGTTTCAACAGAAACCCGTATTCTATTTTTCTCATATATATCATAATATTCAAAATATATATATCACAATTAGAACTATATTCATTTTAAAATTAAATTGAAGTATTCTAATTCAGATATTTAAATATATTGTGAATTCGGGGTTAAGATTTAAAATCAAGCTAAAACATTTTTTTCTAAATTTTAAAATGGAGTTGTTTTGTCTCTCTGTTTAGGAATATACGAAAAATTGTGTTGTTAACTACAGGGATATATTTATATATGTGCATATTTAAAATCAATAATTCTTGAAAAATAATGTGTTTTTTTTTTTTCATACAAAAGCGTAGCTAAAGTGATGATAAATATTGCAGAAGAGAGGGTACTATTCATGTAGAAGAATGCCACATCCTGATTATTATTCGTCTGTCAATTTAATTCTCTAGGACGCATCTGTAAGGTTATTACGTCGCCAATAAATATCATATTTCGTAATCAACACCGTTTTCATACAAAGTATTCTACACAAAGACTTCCATATCAAATCTTCATTTTTTTGTCCACTCAATCATGATAAAAAGAGTGAAGGTATAAAATAAAATGATATACACCCTTTGTTTCATAATATATTTGTATATTCCGTATTTAACACTGTTTCCATACAACAGTGTTATACAAAAGGAATTCCAAATCAAATTTTACCCATGTTTCATGTTTTTATTCCATCCAGATTTCATAACAATTGAAACCAAAATGAAGACCGATTCAACTCATCTTGTAACCCAAAAACCGTTCACCCTGTCATCCGAGAGGTGTTCATCATCGGCGAACCTGCAGTCCTGGATCTTTCCAGTTGGTCACAAGGATCACACCATCGCCATCTCCTCAGCGGCGAGAACATGCGATCTACGTATTTTTCGTAAATGGCGAAATACGTAGTGTCGCTGAAGACCCGCTGGCGATTCTCCACCAAACTCTGTAGCGGTGGTAGAGGCGCCATTTTCATTGTACATAGTGTTTTGTATACATGATTATCATTTTAAAATAGTTATGTCTGATTTTTGCATGTATTGACAAGATTATAAAATTAGGTTAATTGTCAATTGTGTCTTGTAACCGAAATCCCTCTTATATAGACATTTTATAATCCCAATCAAAAATATCCCATAAATAGATGTACTTTTACTCTTCCTATTTCATCTGAAATTGATGCCACAGTTCGAATTCACCTTCAAAATATATTGTTATAACTCAATTTCATAATTCTCCGAATATTAGATGCATTTTCTAAAAATTACTTCACCCTATCAAAATCATATTTATTGTTTCAATTTTATGTAAAGATTTGGTGAGAAAAGGATAGAATATGGGTGTGAACGCCATTGAGTACAATCGAAGCAATATAAATCATTTAAAATATATTTATCGAAATCTAAACAATAATGTTTTTAATTTTGGAATCCCGTATAAACAAAATACACATATTCATAAAAGAAAAGTTACCTGAAATGTATTATAGGTTCATATATGGAAATTAATAATAGCTTGTTGAATATAGAAATTTCAATTAGATATTAACAAAATTTTCGGGCCGCGTCTCTACATTAGACTTTAGGAGTTGTAAATGTTTAAAGACAATTTAATTTTTATTTTACTTGTGATATTATAAATTTACCTTTAACCTGAGGTGTAGTTTAGATGAAAAAATCTTACCTCGGTAGACAATCTTCAAGAATTTAAAAACTCTTTGACAATAAAACTTGTACACTTTAGTCTTTAGCAGTAGTGAATGTTTAAGAACAATTTTGTTTTTTGCTTATGATTATAAATTTACTTTTAACTTTTAATTGTGGCTTTAAATACTCTTTGTGACAATAAAACTTATACACTTCATTTTAGTCTTTAGCAGTAGTAAATGTTTAGGAACAATTTTGTTATTTTCCTTATGATTATAAATTTGACTTTAACTTGTGTAGCTTAGATAAAAAATGTTACCTTTGGTAGACAATCGTCAAGAAATCGAATACTCTTTGACAATAAATCTTATAAACTTTAGTATTTAGCAGTAGTAAATGTTTAAGAAAAATTGTATTTTTCATATGATTATAAATTTAACTTTTGATGTAGCTTAAAGAATTTAAATACTCTTTTGAAAATAAAACTTATACACTTTACTTTAGTCTTTAGTAGTAGTGAATGTTTAAGGAAAATTTTGTTATTTTGCTTATGATTATAAATTTAACTTCAAATTGTGTAGCATAGATAAAAATCTTACCTTTGGTAGACAATCTTCAAGAATTTAAATACTTTTTGACAATTAAACCTATAAACTTTACTTTAGTATTTAGCAGTAGTAAATGTTTAAGGAAAATTGTATTGTTATTTTTAATACGATTATAAATTAATATTTAACTTTTGGTGTAGCTCTTAGATAAAAAAAAATCTTACCTTTGAAAGACATCTTCAAGGATTTGAATAATCTTTGACAATAAAACGTATTCCAAGATAGGATCAACAAGCACCACTTCAACCTTTCTGATAGAAAATTTATTTTTTTAACTTTAATTAATTTATAAAATGTACATATCAAATGTTTGACGCGCATTAAATTTGCATACTTTGTTTCAATTCTGATCAACCGTTCTTACGTTTTATAGCCATCTACTGCACATGCGCACTGCTTGTATTCCGCGGTAGCCGCCCTCAGCAAGCTAAGCTAGATTTTATCAATCCAACAATTCCAGCATATATACATTCGATATTTGCTTATAATAAAGATTCTTACATGCTTTTACATCTAATATAATCATTGAGGTATCTATGGTTTGGTTTCTTTGCATGGTTTCAACCCTATATTCCTTATTTATTATGTCAATATTTATTTAACTTGTAAAATGGTGTCGCTGGAGACCCGCTGGCGATTCTCCACCAAACTCTGCAGCGCTGGCAGAGGCGCTATATTCATTGTACATACTCGTAGTATCATGCATATATATAATTATCTTTAACTTGTTAAAAAGGCTTTACAGTAAAGCTTTCACAGTATAATCTACTTCTGTAATATAAACATGAACATTCTTTGTTTAAAATATATTTACCGTATTGAAAAATAACTATGGTACACATATTCTATGTTGCTATTAGTTGGCATTGTATTCAGTCATCGCTAATCCTGTAGAAGGATACCGAGTCCCGAAAATACATGAGATCTTATAATGAAAAATATAAGATATATTTCTCTTAATGTTATTCCCAAATGATTTGATAAAAATATTATGATTTTCATTGTCTGATGCATATTTAAATAGGAAAGGTGCCCTTATTAAATATACAAGATAGTAGGTATGGTAAAAGAATGTATTTTAAAATTTATTAAAATAAAACAATATTAAAGTATAAGAGTTGTAATAATCTTTTGTAATCTTAATGACCTGAGCTTTTTAATAAACTAAATCAAAATATGGCCCGAATCCACTTGATTCGAATATTTGTAGAAAGCGAGCGTTGCCAGAAAGTTCTGATAAAACGTTTCTTTAAAAATGGATAGTTTTATTGAATGACAAAACGCTAGTGAATTTTGTTTCAAATTCAGTAAAAAAGCAAAGGTTTTAAATTGTTACGACAACTAAAAGAAATGGAAAATCAGATACATTCGAGACGAAGTTCGACCTAGCTCGTTTTGTCCCCAAAATGTTTTCAATGGAACAACGAGAGTTCAGACTTTACATTGATGAAATTATTTTAGAAAGATATCAGAATAACACACTCTTGCTGTAATGAATAATCACAGTTAATGATACATAGGTTTATGTCTATGACTTGGAAACAAAACACCAGTCAAATAATGAAAACCAAGACCCAAAAGATCGAGAAAAACAAAATCATAGATTGATTTGTTACTTTTTTTTCGAATTAAAAAGTCTTGATAGCTTTAGGTTTCTTGAAAAAATACGTATATTTGAATATTTTTGTCGTTTACGTGAAGCGATTAGACTCAAAATAGTTGATTTAAGAAGAAAGTTGGATCCTGTTACACGATTTATTTATTTATTACCAGTTGTAAATGAGACACGCTTATATCCGATCTGGATAATTGCGCGTGAAACTATTTACAATAATTGTAGTAGTGTAGGTAACAGAATTGTTAAAAATAAAATGAACAATTAAGAAAAGGAGCATTGAATAAACATATACATTAAACAAATAAGCAACAACTTAAGCAGATAGAAGAAATCGCAAGATAGTTATTTACAATATGTTAAGAAATTATGGAAGGGGATTTAATGAAGTTATCTTGTACTAATTAGTATCGTGAATAGAGAAATTTGATCAAGTTGAGCTATTTACAATGAGTTATATTCTAAAGTAACTTATTAATTATTTACATTGATGTAAATCCTCGACTTCACATGGCCTTTTCTTTTGTTCGATATTTGACCAAGGATGGAACCCTCGAATTCCTCACTCTCCAGATTTTCTTGAACTCTCTCTCTCTCTCTCTAACTCTTTACTCTTCGATAAGTTGAAATCTCTTTCATTTGCACGATAATGAGATGCCTTTTTCTTAATTTCCTCTTTGTTTTTAGAAACTAAGAAAAATATGGGAACCTTATTGTGTAACGTAAGTATCATACTTTGAATGAGTTATATTTATAACTGCTATGACAATTTTGAAATTCTGTCTTCCAATCGTAAAGATAGAGGCTGCCCTGGCTGGCATTGATATTTCTTGAAAATAAAGTTACTTCGGCCAGTAAATATTTTTATTACCTCGACGATTTTTATTACCTGTCTTTCTATTTAATGATCAAATTTTGTATATATTTTAAATTTGAATATCACACACAGCGTGATTTATTTGGGAAAATATGATATTTTCATCTTTTTAGACCTGAATAATTTGACTTCATTTTTTTTATTAAATACATACACACTAATAGTGAACAGACGTATTGAAATATTGTGAAGGTTTGACCCTAGCCTCTTTTGGAACTTACTAGCTCTAGGTTACCCCTGAATTAAAATGTTCAAGTTAACATTTGTTATATTTATTAACTTTAGAATATATTTTTTTCATATACAAATATATTAGTATAATATACTAGTAGATTAATTTTCTTACACTCAATTGGATATTTAAAATAATATTTGAAATAGTTTTTTTTTTGTTTGGTATTCTTTTTTTTATTGAAGGAAGACTACAAACCTATCGTTACCTTAACTTGACCATTGCTGAAGCCACCTGAACAATATTTTAATGTTAGTTTTTCTTTATGCCATTGTTATGTAGATATTCAACACCCATAACTCTTGTTTGTATTGTGTAGTAATTTTACAAATTATATTGCCATCTATCGATAAAATATTTAACAAATAAATTCACTGGAAATATGTTCCTTCTCAATAATATCATAAAATAGCAAAATATAACGATGATTCAAGAAGAGTATCTTATAAGAACTATTTGCAAGCTTTTTTTCGGACGCATGCGTCCTTCTATTTTTATTCGAAGAGTTCAAGTTAGTCAATATCATCAAATAGCGATATCAAATTGCAGTAAAGTCTGTAGAAACACATTGCCAGTAGTTTTATTGTTACAAAAAAAAGATAATTGTTTGAAATTTCAGTTAGAAAGTTATTGATTAAGAGGGCTTGGCTTTCATTCTAAACCCTCTCATTAAATAACTTATATCATTTCAGTAAGATCTGTACAGCTAGCATATCATGATATTATTGAAAAAGAAACACATTGCCAGTAGATTTAATTGTTACAAAACAGATCATTGTTTGAAATTTAAGTTAGAAAATTATTGATTAAGAGGGCTTGGCTTTCATTCTAAACCCTCTCATTAAATAACTTATATCATTTCAGTAAGATCTGTAGAGCTAACATTTCATGATATTATTGAAAAGAAAAAATTGCCAGTAGATTTTATTGTTACAAAAAAGATGATTTTTTGAAATCTTAGTTATAAAGTTATTGAATAAGGGGGCTTGGCTTTCATTCCAAACCCTCTCATTCAATAACCTCAATCACTGCAGTAAGGTCTGCAGAGATAATATTTGATGATATTATTAAAAATAAACACATTGTCAGTAAATTTATTTGTTACAATTTTTATGTGTAGTAATGTTTTATTGTGTGAATTCAATAACGACACACTTTTTTTTCCAAATGAGGCGCGTTTGATAGTAAAATTTATTTATAATAAATACATTTTGTGTGTATATATATGAATATATATAAATGTTACAAAATTAGTATATATAAACTTGTCTATGCTCTTCGGCGCTGTACATCTTTCTTGAAGGGCTTGAAGTTGGCCTTAGCTCAGCCGCTAGAAAACACACATATAATATGTTATTGATAGTATTATTGAAGATTTATGGTATTAAAATATATTACAAGAGAAGGAATTGCGAGGCATTATTTCGAAGAAGGCTTTACAAGCTTGATACCCTAATATGATTGAGTGGAGATAAGAAAGAAGATATCGTAGAAGGAATAAAATCTAACGGTAATGAGTTTCCTTATTTATGCGTTATAATCTTGGCAAGCCTTCGTACTATGACGTCCTTTACCAGTCTACTATACAAGAAGCTAAATAATAATATATACATACATATATACGTGAAAAAATAATAAAAATAGTTATAAAAAGTCAGGTGTTGATATTAAAACCAAAAAGGCATATCCTGACTAGGCTCAAATAAGCTTTTCTAGATGGCAGAGTGCCATCTAGTGGAACAAAAATATATTAAATGTTTATTTAACTTGTTCCATGATATTTGGCCGAACAAATTCTGAGAATAAATCAAGAAAAGTCAACCACGAACACGTTTCAGGCTGGGTCCTCGTCAGCGTGGTGCAGACTGTACCTCTATGACCGAAATTCGGTTCCAGAGGCTTTATGAGGAATCAAGAATGGGTATTTAAGGCCAATGTATTATTCTCTAGTTTCTTGTATAGTAGTCTGTTTAAGAACTTCATAGTCAGAAAGCTTGTAAATATTATACCGCATAAATAAAAAAACTCGTCGCCTTTATCTTTGATTCCTTCTTCAAATATGTTAGATAATCAGATGAAATAGGCTTTCAATGCGTTGTGAAAAATAATACAAATATGATATTGTACTGAGATAAGGTTCATATATTGTTGCATCATGATTAATGCGCGTATTTTAAAAATTATTTATAATATTATTTTTAATATATTTAAAATTTAAATTATACATTTATTTATTTTTATAAAACAGATTATTACTATAAAATATTATGTACTATAAAACATTTGTATTTTGATACACTAAATACCCCACCTGCTTTAAAATTTGATGTGATAAATAAAGAGACTTTCTAGGTGCTACCTAAATATATAGTTGTCTTATTATTGACTGGTTTAACCTTGTAGAATGGTTGAGACACGTTCTGGAAAGATGCAAGACACGTCTGAGGAGAGAAACAAGACTGAAGAATCTGCCAAACCGCAGCCCAGTGCAACAATTGGTAGAGATGCAAGTGCCGACCCAGTTGTCTTGAACCCCAACATAGACATCCCCAAATATGATGGAACAGAAGACCCTCGCCCATGGATTGAGTCCCTCGAAGAAATTGGCTTCCTGTACCACTGGGAAGAATATATTATTTCTCGCTATGCAGCCATGAATATGATTGGTAGCGCCAAAACCTGGTTGGACCTACACAAGATAAGTTTTACCAGCTGGGAACATTTCAAGAGCCGCCTAATTCAGGATTTTGCCTCAGGCGCCAACAAAGAAGAAATGAAGATGAGGCTAAACAGAATGCAGCAGTGGAATGAACCTGCAATCAGGTTTGCAGAGGATATCCTGGTTCTGTGCAACAAGTTCGACCCCCAAATAGAAGAAGAGAATAAAATAAATTGGGTTATTGGAGGGTTAAAGAAAGAATACTCTTTTGCCCTCTACTTAAACCCTCCTAAGAATACCAACGAACTCCTAAGATTGTGTAAAAAGATGGATTGTTTGAAAATAATTATCAAGAACGTGTAGAAAAAGTCAAAGGCTCTATATAATGGACCACGCTCTCCTCGTTCCCATCATCAAGAGCAATGAAAGAACGCTCCGTCGTTCAGAAGACCAGACCAGAACACCTCCAAGCACCCGGGCCCCCGCTCCGAGGTACTACCAGAGCACCCCCAAGCCCCAGGCCCCTGCTCCGAGGTTCTACCAGAACAAGCCGCTGCCCCAGGTATCTGCCCCTAGACGATTTTACACTCCCATTCCTGAGCCAAAACCGGTCTACCCAAGGAAAATATACAATAAGAGTTCAGATTCAAAAAGGAATAGGACAGAAGACGGGAAACTAATATGTTTCAAGTGTAACAAGCCAGGACACGTAGCGCGGTATTGCAGAGTCAAGTTTGTGAGGATCGTAGAAGAGGACCCATCAGTTTCCCAAGACAAGAGCCAAGAAAATATTCAAATGGACGAAAGGAAAGATTATACACGGCCTTGCTTCTATGCGGATGTTTGTAATGACACACAAACGATTATTCCTACACGGAATAGATATTTCGGCCTTTGATTGATTAGGGCCTCAATAGGAGCAGAGGATGGCGAATATATCATCGAAGAAAACAACAGATTGACTCAAACAAATGGTCTTCGATTACAAGCAGTTTGCTTACTGTCACGGATAAGAAAACCCATATCTGGATAACGAACCCCTTATCCTCGACCTTTAAAAATCATGAAAGACCAAACATTGGCTTATGGAAGTCTTCCTGCAGGGGTAAATTTTATAGAGAATAAAGAGAAGCAGAATGAAAATGACGAAATACAATTTCTAATAAACAAAAAAATATCATTTAAAGAACAAGAGAGGTTAAAACAAATTTTGGCCAAGTATACTGATTTGTTCTCATCGAGTTTAGGCAGAACCAATTTGGCAAAACATCAGATTCATACAGAAGACGCAAAACCGATAAAGCACAAGCCTTACCGGGTAAGCGCTAAGGAACGAACCATCATAAAGGATCAAATAGACGAGATGCTTGAAGAAGGAATAATTAGACAATCTTCAAGTCCCTGGTCTTTTCCCGTTATATTGGTCAAAAAACGAGATGGCAAATACAGATTTTGCGTGAACTACAGGAAATTAGATGAAGTAACAGTGAAGGATGTTTATCCAATCCCAAGAATTGATGATGTAATGGATACTCTCCAAGGATCCAAGTTCTTCTCAGCAATAGATCTCAAATCGGGATATTGGCAAGTCGATATTGAAGAGAGAGACAAAGAGAAGACGGCTTTCACTAAGGCACATGGTTTATATGAATTCAACGTAATGCCCTTCGGTCTATGCAACGCCCCTGCTACTTTTGAGAAGAACATGGACAATGTCCTCGGAAATCTGAGATGGCAGATTTGCCTTTGCTACCTGGACGATGTGATTATATACAGCTCGGACTTTCCAACCCACATTAAAAGACTTTAAGCTGTCCTCAGATGCTTCAGCGAATCTAATTTAAAACTGAACGCCAAGAAATGCAGATTTGCTTTCGAGGAACTTGAGATCCTTGGACATATAACCAACAAAGAGGGTATAAAACCTGCCGATTATAATATCAAAGCCGGTTAGAGATTTTCCTCAGCCCAAGAAGGCCAAAGAAGTGCAATCATTCCTAGGAATGTGCTCATATTATAGAAAATGTATTAAATATTTCTCATTAATCGCTGACTCATTGACCAGTCTCATCAGAAAAAAAATGTGCAATTTATCTGGACAGGGAAAACAGAAAGAAGCGTTCCAAAACCTTAAAAAAGCTCTTATAAATCCGCCAAATTTAGGTCTTTTTGATCCAAATGCAGCCACCTGCATTCACACAGATGCCTATAACATCGGCTTAGGCGCAACACTAATTCAAAATATCGGTGGCGAAGAGAAGGTAATATCATATTTGAGCCGAACCCTAAATAAACCTGAGCAAAATTATTCAACCACCGAAAAGGAATGTTTAGTTGTAGTGTGGTCGATATCAAAATTACGGCCCTATTTATATGGAAGGCATTTTAAAATCGTCACTGATCATCACGCACTATGCTGGTTTAAGAATTTAAAAGATCCGACCGGTCGATTAGCACGATGGGCACTGAAGATTCAGGAATATAATTTCGAAATTATACACAAATCAGGAAAAAACATCTGGACGCTGATGGTCCTATCTAGAGGACCCTTACCAGAAAACGAATGGGACGAGGATTATGGAAGACTATTTCTGAATCAAATAATAGACGAAAAGAATGATTATATTGAGAATATTAAGGAGAACCTTAGTGGAAACAAGCGTTCAATTACACAGAACTTTAAAGAAGAAAATGGGTGTCTCTACAAGAAAAATCCAAATCCTGAAGGTAGAGAATGGTTTCTGGTAGTGCCAAAGAAGAGAAGGAGAGAAATCATGAGTGAATACCACAACCATATGCTGAATGGCCATCTGGGCGTCGCCAGAACCACATACCGATTGAATAATAAATACTATTGGCCTTCCATGCTGAAAGATGTTTCCGAATTTGTAAAGACGTGCCATCTTTGCCAAAGTCGGAAAGGTTCAAATCAGTTGCCATCTGGGCTTTTACAACCTATTCCCCCAGCTAACTACCCTTTTGAAAGAATCGGAATGGACTTTGTTAGCCCCTTGCCATCAACGAAAAGAAGAAGGAAATGGATAATTGTATTGACGGATTATTATACCAAGTATGCTGAAACAAAGGCAGTACCAGAAGCGACAGTGAAAGAAGTCTCTACATTTTTAATTGAACATAAATTTTTTACGTCACGGGGCTCCAAGATTTCTTATCAGCGACAGAGGTTCACAATTCACTAGCAATTTGATGAAGGAGGTTATGAAATTGTGCAAAGTTAAAAATTGCTTCAAAACGAGCTACCACCCCCAGAATAACGGACTAACGGAACGGCTAAATAGAACTTTAATCAATATGATCAGCATGTATGTGAATACGGATCAGAAGAACTGGGACGAAATCCTACCTTTTATCACCCACGCGTATAATACCACAATTCAAGAAACCACAGGCTACTCTCCATTTTTCCTGTTGTCTGGGAGGGAACCCATGTCCCTCTTAGACGACGAGAATATCCCAACGGATAGTAACATTGACGATTACGACGAATATATAGAAAACTACTTAGATAAAATAGCAAGGACGAGACAGGTAGTCATTAACAACACAGAGAAAACTCAGGAAAGAATGAAAAGAAACTATGACAAAAAACACAACGAGAGAATCTATGAACCAGGACATTTAGTGGCAGTTTGGACACCAGTCAGGAAAATCGGGTAATGTGAAAAACTATTGAGAAAATATTTTGGCCCATATCGAATATTAAAGAAGCTATCCAACGTAAATTATTTAATTGAGCCGAAAGATAATCCTGGCCAAGACCCATTGATTGTCCATGTCTCAAGACTCAAACCCTATTTTGAAAGAATTGATGAGGTCACTCACGAGGACGTGACGACCTCTGGAGAGGGGGAAGTGTTGCATCATGATTAATGCGCGTATTTTTAAAATTATTTATAATATTATTTTTAATATATTTAAAATTTAAATTATACATTTATTTATTTTTATAAAACAGATTATTACTATAAAATATTATGTACTATAAAACATTTGTATTTTGATACACTAAATACCCCACCTGCTTTAAACTTTGATGTGATAAATAAAGAGACTTTCTAGGTGCTACCTAAATATATAGTTGTCTTATTATTGACTGGTTTAACCTTGTAGAATGGTTGAGACACGCTCTGGAAAGATGCAAGAGACGTCTGAGGAAAGAAACAAGACTGAAGAATCTGCCAAACCGCAGCCCAGTGCAACAATATTAAGAAAATAAAAAAGGCATCTCCTCATCGTGAAACTGAAAGTTAAAGCTAAAGGTTAGCTTTTCTTGATTAATCAGGAATGGGTATTTGGACAAGCCTGGATTAATTAAAAAAACAACGAATAGTTGATATTTATTCCGATAGATGGCGCAAGCCTCAAGCCTCAAGGAGATGACTTTTTCTTTTCATATTTTATAGGTTTGTTATTTTTGATGTCCATCAAATCGAATTTGATCATTTATGTCTATACGAAAAAATTCTTAAATTCGATCTTAATTTAAACCATATATGATATATAAAAGTCATTTATTTAATAAAATTGATACTATGAAAACATAATATACAGATTTTATCCATAATATTTAAAAATATATAATAATAAATCCTCTAATGCACTTGCATTATTCTTTAAGAATTTATTTTAGGAAGACAATTATGCATTGTATATATCGAAAAATGAATAACATAATAGTATCAGCTATATATAAATCCAATTTATACCTAATCTCATTTGTGAAACTTATTGTATTCAGGTAATGGCATTGTATTTGTGATTTATATATATATTATATAATCTAAAATGTAAATATTTTTTTTTTCAAAAACATTTATTTTATTTTCATCATTGACTATTATTCTATTTTTGACCATAGATTTAGAATACTTTGAAAATTGTTGTAAATATGTATAGTTGACCTACCTATTATTTTTTAATTCACGAATATATAAAATGAAATTTAAAAATTCTATATTACTGTGAAAAATATCTCATTTGTAATTTGCCTCAAGTATTTCAAAATAAAAACTACTTGATTGGTAAATAATTATCTTTCCTATTTTCACGGCAGTACCTTCAATTATCTATCTTTTTCAAAAACAACAAAAAAAAAAATCATAACATATATTATATTTGATATAAATATTATGTGGCTCTTACCTTCGTTGGAGGTTTCTTGATTTTGTGTCCATAATTTGGCATATGGGTTGTATTCATCAACCTGTAACACAACCAACATTTTTTAGTCAATTTATATTGTTTAAATAACATTTTAAATGGGTAGATAATCAATAATCCTATTATTTTACTCAACCCAGGTTGAAGGGAAGTAGTTTTGTCGATTTAGAGCTTCTTTTTTATCGCTAGACTTTTGGTAATATCGTTGGATCATCTGATGAAATTGTTGTGGATATCAATTAAGGTCATTTTCTAAGGACATATTCCTTCTATATATATCTCTTCAGCAATAATACCATTCACCATAAGTATCAGGCAAGATGGTATTCCCCATCTCCAACGTCTTTAATAGGCTACCTATTTTTTTAAATAAGGTGTCGGCAAACTGCGGCTCGCGAGCCACATGCGGCTCTTTGGATGTGAAGCTGCGGCTATTTATATAGTTCTATACGCAAATATTATTTAAGGTAATTCTATTCATTTTTGGCAAGAAACAAATTTGTGGCTCTTCAAAAACTTTGAACTTTTGTAAATTGTAATATTTGACTCTTCCTACTCAAAGGTTTGGCGACCCCTGCTCTAGATAATTCGTGAGTAAAAAAAACCACCTCAATGTGTTTGCTACCATTCTTTTATATCCTTGCCAGCTATTTCGATGACCAATTCAAAATTTTACGAGTTACAACCTTATAATATTTTTCTTAATAGCGGAAATATGTCAAATATTTAGAGGAAACACTATAAACTTGATACCTTAAATCTTTAAAATTCTAGTTAAAATAATCATTAACAGAATTCACCTCTTATAGAATTATTTATTAGTAATCACACTCTAAATATCTAAATAAATCATTTAGCGCAGAAAATTAACTATTCACTGATCTCCTACTGCCTGTTAAAAACTTCATTGTCCTCCTAAGATTTCTTATCGTTTCTTTCGAGAAACCATAAAGTTTTATATTTTTAACAATTCAAAATTAAAATATGAGCTATACAGCTCTGGTACATAATATATTTCAATGAACGATTCTCCTTTCATAGAGAGAAAAGGGTGCCTCTTTCCTTAAGTTAGGCTTCTTTCCTATTTTCGACATTCAAATTTCTCGCTGTATTCTCAACTATTCTGTATAATCACAGGTCATTTATTGTTCATAACATCTATTTATATTATTCGAATCTCAATAAAGTTTATCGCTCATGTTTACTAACACTATTTGGATTCTTTGTTAAGGAGAATTCTGCATGTGAATGTTATATGAGGGCATTGTATGTGCAATTAGTTAAAACATTCCAAAGCTTCTTTCAGTTTGGAATTTCAACATTCTTCCGTTCCAATTTTTTTAATACCTAGTTTACAGCGAACCATGGAAATTTTAAGGAATTTTTATCAACATTTGGAGCTGTTGAAGACTCTAGGTGTCACTGTGGCAAGGAAACCCAGGATTCGAGACACCTACTGCTGGAATGCCCACTTCTTTAGCGCTAGACAACTGACAGTAAATAATATTGTAGATCTATATCAATTTGTGAAAACTACAGATAATTGTGACAGATTTAACTATTTTTTAAAATATATTTATGATTATCTTTCTAATTATTGTTTCTCTTTTTTTTTCTTTAATTTTTTTTTTCATCTTGTATAATATGATTATGACCGTTTCTGATAAAAAATGTAAATCGACGCAATTATCCCTAGCCGGGATATCAAGTTTTGTTTGTTTAAATAAAATGAAATATTTGCAATAGTTTTGTATTGATAAATTCGCTCTCTATGTACCAGGTCTATTAGTATGAAACGCGAAAATTTTCAGTGAATTCAAAAGTTCACCAATTCCATACAACAAAAGATTTTTTATTCAAAGTAACTCCCCTGATTAGCTATACACTCGGACCACTTTTCAAGCAATATTCGAATTCCTTGTCTGAAAATTTATATTCCTTTTGAGTCGAACCAGTCAACAAGTCATTTTCGGAGTATGTCTGAGTTCGTGAATTCCTGGTTTTTTAGGGCGAGTCCTAAAGTCTGGTAAGTACGGCGGGTGGGGTTAGAGTTCCCAGCCCAAGTCTTTTATGGTGTTTTTGACCAACGTAGCGTTGTGGGCTGTAGCGTTGTCATGCTGCAGTATCAGATTGTTGTGCTTTTCACGCCATTCCGGTGTATTTTCATTCAACGCCTCTCTCAAACTGTGCTGTTGTTGTTCGTAGCGACTAGTATTGACCATTTTGCCAGGTTTCAGGAGCTCGAAATATACTACGCCGGTCTGGTCCCACCATATGCAAAGCATTGCCTTTTTTCCGAAGCGATTGGGCCTAGGCGTCTGTTTTGGAAATTGGCCGGGCAGGCCCCACGACTTTTGGCGCGTAGGATTGCTGAAGTGGATCCATTTCTCATCAGAATTACGATTCGGTGCAAAAATGACTTCTTTTCATGCCTGGCGAGCAGCCCTTCGCAGGTTACCAGACGCCGTTATTGCTGCCTTTCGCTCAACTCGTGGGGGACTCATCTGGAAAGCTTTTGGGTCATTCCGAGGCTGTTTAAACGTAGAGGAATAGCACCTTGAGACACCTGGAGCTGGTTTGCGAGTTTCTCATGCATTTGGGTACTGTCCTCATCCAACAAAGCTTGCGGTTCAGCGTCCTCGAACTTTTGGGGCGGTTTTCCACGTGGTTCATTATCAAGTTCAAAATCGCCACTTTGGAATTTTTTAAACCACCTGTAACACTGCGATTTGCTCAGAGCGTGGTCGCTGTAAACTTCCTCGAGCATTCGGTGGGCTTCAGTGGCACTTTTCTTCCAGTTGAAGGCGAACAACAAAACTTCCCGCAAATGGGCACTTTTTGGCTCGGAAATCGCCATTTTCCACAGGCTCCAGAAATTTTTCACGATTTGAATTTTTCTAAAACTGCACGCATGCTGATGCCACGTGATTCAAAGAACAAAACGCCTACAACAGCGCCACCGTCGGCTCAAATAAAGTTGCACAGCGGCCTCTGGCGCCCATTTTCGCGTTTCATACTAATAGACCTGGTATAGCATAACCATAAAGAAAAATACATCATTAAGGAAAACTCTTCAGATTGCCATTTCAATTTGAAACCACATTACCGTATGCAGAATATATAGCAAAAATAGTTTGAGATATGTTTATTTGAAATAATTTTTATATATAATTTTTCGTGAGGATTTTATATATGACACCGCTGCCTTATAATTTAAATCCTGAAAGCTAGACATAAAATAATATTTTTATAAAACACTTTCCTGAATGAATTTGCCAAATATTATAGTGCAAGGAATTATAATTGTCAAGTGTATATATTTATATACATATATTTATATGTGAAAAAAATAGTACAAATGTAACATTGTACTGGGATACAATGGGATACTGGGCCTTTTTCTTAATATATTTATATGTATATGAATATCAAACATAATAAAATATATAAAATGTTTAGATGCTGATAATAAAAACAAAAATGGCATTTCCTGACCGCTCATATGAGAAGTTTAGATGGCTGAGCGCCATCTAGTGTATAAAAAATCAACTAAACATTGATTTAGCTTGTTCTAATGATATTTGGCCAACCAAAAATATTTAATAAATATGTATATAATGCATTTATAAATTTCATCATCAAAAATATTCCCAAATGAATATAGATATCAAAAATATTTTCAATAATAGTTAAATAAATAAAATAAAATGAAAATCATTGTCCGCATCATAACTTAATTATCATATCTACATTCCTATAGGAAAAAATAATAAATTAATATCAGAAGAGTAATATAATAATCATATTCAATTTGAAATATAGCATAAAGATATGTATATTATAAATATAAAACCTATAATTTTTAGATATAAAGTATATGCATTATAGCTTGAAAGGAAGTTTTCCTCAAAAATGTACCTGGCATTAAGCCTTCGTTTTTTTTTTGTAACCAAAAGATAATTTAAACTAGAGGTTTATTAACTAAGCGATTAGAGAAGCTTTGTGCTTTAATCATCAAATGATAATATCTAGGCAAACTACACTTCTTTTTTAAACTATCATTATGGAAATATCATCAGGGCCATTTCATTATTTAATAGTTAATAATGGTCGAGTTATAATAGTTTACTTTATCTTTTTTTCTCACATTAACTTTAACATATATAAAACATTTATATATATGATTTATATATTTTAAAATATATTATTATTTAAGATTAATTTATCAAGCTACCAAGGAAAAGAATCTTCCTTGTGTTTGTGGAATTCTCATATTTTCACCTTAATATTTATGTACAAGGCATTATATTCTATCGAATATTTTTCTCTTTTAATTATTTATTAAAATTATATCAAGTTTTCAACATAATTATATATTGGCCAACTATATACAACAAATAAAAACATTAAGATGCGAATGTTTCTTTCACACATCAATCAAATTTCTACCGTCCTTACTACGATGAAAAAAATATTGGGACGTCTTGGCTCATCAGTGGTGAATATCCCAGTAATTTAATCTACCAGATCGCTTCTTTAGAGCTCTAATACTGTATTGGATCATTCTCGGTTCCAAAATCACTTTATTAGGTACCTCTCAAAAAGAGAAATCTAGTTCATAAAAATTGCAACCATGAATAACATGTGAAGGTTCTTCACATTTCAAACAAAATGTTTAGAAACAATTCATAACAATTCATACAAAATGATTCAAACCCGGTTCATGTCTGTCGGTAATCGAGGATGTTACCCACTCGTTCTTATATGGATCATTCTGCTTATATATGTTATACTGACAAAATTAATTTACATATGTTGTTAATTCAGTTCGTTGTTAAAACATTTTTATTTTTCTTCTTTCAAATAATTGCTGGGTAACTATTGTTCACATAAAGTATAGTTTAAAAAAAAAAAAAAAAAAAGAGGTAAACTTTCTTTTTATTTATCAATATCCCAAAGGCAAAATTTCCATATTAGCTTTTAGTATTATATAAATGTGTATTTTAGTCGGAATATTGTGTGATAAATACAGCTATCTAACCACTTTTTGCTTATTTATTTTCTTCTAACATATCGTCGACTTCTTGTCACCCCTGAGGAAAAGTGTTGGATCGTTTTTTAAAGACAACTATCAGATTTATAAAATTAATTTATTATACTTCAAACATTTTTAGATATATATATAGAGAGAAACGAGTTAATCACCTCGTATTTAAGGCAACAAAAGAATTATCTAATTTTCATACATCGTTCTCTAACCAGATTCAATTTGTTCAAAAACAGACAACAAAGAAAAAATAAACAGATTAAATGCTAGAGGATAAGTTCCTATTCTTTACAAGTTTTCACACTTAAAGAATAATCAGTTACTTGCTTCAAGAAGAACAGAATGTCTCGAAATGTTAGGAGGGTAATTACTGAAGGATAGAATATAATGTAGCGATATTTCGTTATTTAAAGCCTGTAGAAAAAGAGTAGTATTCACTTGAAAGCATTGCATGTTAAAAAAAATCTAAAAAAGCATTTATAATATTTATAACTGCCTTCTATTATGAATAGGTTCAATTAAATATAATATACTCTGCTTAATAAGTATATATATAAGTAATTAATAAATTAGTCAATTCAGATATAGAAATTAATGAGGGTGAAATATGGAAGAAAACTTCTTAATTTGTATTAAAAAACTAACCACTTTATAAAGAAAAAAAATAAAATTGTATTACCAATAATTGCTAAAACCTCTTACTTAACGGGCCCTCTCTAAATCTATTTAAAAATATTATTTCAAATTGAATGTTTCAAATAAGTTGGTAACTATCCCTAAAACATATTAATTAATTTATCGTTTTCAATAAGAAAGCTTTGTCTGAAACCGAATAAAAATATATAAATTTATACCTCTTTATTTCTTTCCATATTCTTAAAAATATATATTCATTTTTTCTGAAATTATCATTATTCAAATAGAAAAGTTTGATGAATAGAATATGTATAGAATCATTCAACAATTTATTTTTAAATATTTAAAAGCACCCTTCAAATCAAAACTTCATAGAAATTGAACCCATATTTCGTATATTGAAAACCTAAATGGAGCCTCAAACATTAAATATATTGAAACTATTTTATATATATACACGTATCCTGACCATGAGCACATGTGCTTTACAGAAGGCAGAGCGCCATCTGGTGGAACAGAAATCAACTAAACATTGATTCAGCCTGTTCCCTGATATTTGGCTAACCCAATTTCTTGATAAATCAAGAAAAGCCATCCACGAACGCGTTTCGCGCTTTTGGCGCTCGTCAGCGTGGAGTAGGCTGAACCATTGCGACCAAAAAATATTTTTTGATCCCAATGGCTTCCCGAAAAACCAAGAAATGGGTATTTAAGGCCAAACTTGCGTAAATACGCTTAGCACATTTGATTTATCAAGAAATTGGGTTAGCCAAATATCAGGGAACAGGCTAAATCAATGTTTAGTTGATTTCTGTTCCACCAGATGGCGCTCTGCCTTCTGTAAAGCACATGTGCTCCTGGTCAGGATATGCCTTTTCTAATATTGATTTCTACACCTGATCTTTTTATCTTTTATTTTTTTATTTCGTTTTTTTAATATATACACGTATGATTATTTTTTTTTTAATTAGACTATTTTCTACTGCGCCCTTACTGCAATGATTAATTAATAAATAATATAATAAATTTACTAGTGATAACAAAGAATGAGCCAAACACCTATTTTGGTCAATTTAGACAAAAGCTAAGTTCTAAACCATGATTTCAGGATATGCCCCTCATCAGTACAGGGACAGCTTCGATTTCATAACATTCAACGAGAGGGGTAATGAAATCGGTCGAACTTACCCACACGCCTCTATTATGATGATATCCATAGCCGGAAACTATGGTATTCAGGTTGAATTTTGTAAGTATATTTCAAAACTGGCGTTGTGACTCATTCTTCATCATCACTAGTTGAGGTCGGTAGAAGGCTGGTTAAACCGTTTGGTTCTCGACCACTACGACCCGGGTTCGATTCCCGCATTGGACACTTTTTTTCTGTTTAAAAAAAAAAATAAAAAAATGCTCCAATGGCTCCCAGATTCTTAAAAAGTCCAACCCCACCAGCGAGTGCAAGTAACCAAACGGGGCTCTGGCACATTTGTAAGTGCAAAGTCGAACTGCGTTCACATGTGTAGACATGTGGTGCGCTTAAAGTAAAAAAGCCGTCACTAACTACCCATCATGATTATCATGGCCTGTACCATGTGTACTAGGAGAAGCAAAAAAAAAACTAGTTGAGGTTTTTACTAGGAATTTTAACATAATACATAGTTCGGATGTATAAATAAATGGAGAACACCTCTAGGTACATGTATATAATCCTCCTGCAACTTTATATTTTATGTGTAAAAGTATTTTTAGGGAATTTAAGTGAATTTATAACATGAGAAGCAGCTTTTGGTAAATGCATTCCTTCCATCCGTTTATTTAGAAATATTATATATACTCATATTTATTTTTAAAATATATTTTTCGATTAAATTAAAAATACGCTTCGTTATTTGTGATATTTTAACCCACGGGTGGCTCTATAATCGTCAATGTATTTATCAGCGTTAAAGACGTATAAAAGGTGAACACACAGTTCTTTTTAAACGAAAAACATACTAAAGGAAGACGATTTTATTTTATTAATGCATAGGTGCGAGCTTTCAGGTAAAAACCCTTCAACAGGCGAGAAATGAAGCGCGACTTTAAGAACTATGGTACAAAGTCGCGCTTCATTTCTCGCCTGTTGAAGGGTTTTTACTCGAAAGCTTGCACCTATGCATCAATAAAAGAAACTCGTCTTGCTTCACCATGTTTTTTCGTTTAATTTCAAATCATTAAAATAATCATTTTTAGTTGTAAAAATAATTTAATGGTAACTCTTAGTCAAATTTGACATTTCGGAGTAGTTTAAATCAAATTATTCTTTAGTAAGTGCGATGTAATAATATTTTCTATGTATATACCAATGTGTATTCTCTGTGGTAATAGAATTCACCTCCTCCTTCATAAATAGACGCAGAAACTGAGCGCAATCTATTTACCGTCTATACGAACTAGCATACTCGGATCGTTAACAAAGCCCCAACATTGGTTTTGTAAATTCAAATCGCCCACTTATAGACCATAGTTCGGGCTTGGGCCTTTGTTTCACAATTTCACACACCGAAATAATATGATTAACACAGTTTTCCAATGAGGTGTTTAACCAGTAAACTTTCTAATATTCTATAGTAAAAAAGATGAAAATTCAGTTATTAGTTTTAGCGTTAATTTTAATGGATGATATGACCATTTTTTAAAACAGATTTCATTTATGTTCATGGTGTTTCAAATACGTATTTGGTATGAAATTGTTTAAAAGAAAGAGGTAAACCTTATAAATTTTATTAATTATAATTAATTTTATAAAGAATACATTTTCTAATGCTCTCTATAAATGTTGCTAGTAAATTATTTTTCATAGAATTCGTTAGAGAATATGCAAGAGATAAGAGCTAGAGAATATGCAAATTATAATATAAATATATTCGTGTGCGATATTTTATTTATATTTATATATATATGATATATAAATATAAACTTTACTAATATATTTTAAAACCACGTAGGAAAAAAAATATATATATATATATGAGATATAATAGTAATATATTTCATACATATTAGAAAAGAACATAGATAAATTTAATAAATAATCTATATTTTTGTTTTTAATTAAATTACAAATATTGCCAAGTGTTTGTGTGGATATATATTAATCAATTCAATTACATTCTGTAATTTGAAATAAAATCCTTCAAAATTCACAGAGCAGCAATAAATTTCTGTGGTAAATTAATCAATATAGTTACACCATTAATCAAACAATAATATTAATACTAAAGCAACAGGTCGTTAGTTATGATCCGCTTAATTACACTATAGGGGATAGAAGGCTAGCCAATCATTTCCGGCTATAGAGGTCTGGCCAGCTATAGCGGTTATTGTATTTCTTGCCCACCTTCCCCATTATCATTACTAAATGACTAATGGTGTTATGATGGCCAGCCAATGTCTCTCCTGATAATTGCTGATGGTTAAATGGCTATTTACTCTCGTAACCAATCGCCAAATAAACACTTATCACCCTCTTCCTTTTCTCCATTATAGTCATTTAGGATTGTTATAACTATTATTATATTGTTTAATAACTGATATATATTTATTGAATATTTATTTATCGCTTCCAGATAATTGAATATAAATTGATAGGAAATTATAAAACGCTTTCATGCTTATATTCTATTTTTGAGATGACTAATTACAATACACTTTTTTCAAAATTTATTTTAATTTATTTTATAATCAAAACTCAGGCGCGATATTATGATATTAGCACTTATTACAGAGGAAAAAAACAAAAATTATTATATTATATTTTGTTAAAAATTATACATGTATATATTTTTTTATTTTAATAGGCTTCAAATACATTAACAGCCGGTTTTGAGGTTAACGTATATCATATATTTAAACGAACGTTTGGTGAACAAGAAATGTGGCAATTTTTATTGTTTTAAAGATATAAATATCAATTTCTAGGTAACTACTTATGATTAGTATCATTGGTATTTCTTTTGTATTTTGGAGCATAAATCATATATATATTCACATAAATAATAAAGATTCAATCGACTTCATTTATTACTTGTATAAGCAGCCTAATATTAAAGTAGGAAAAATACCTTTGACAATTTTCTTCGAATTAAATGCAAATAATATCGACAGCTACTATATAGAATAATAGAGATGCAAAGAGAGTTGACTATTCATTAGTCTTAAATGTCAATTCTTATGACACTATTGTAATCCCCATTATGTTAATACTGTCAGAAGGACAGAGTTTCCTGGTACTCCCTCTTAACTTGACTGGATGGACCGGTTGGGGAAATCAGTGGCGCCACGTGGAAGGTAGAAAAATCAGTTCTCCCCTTTTGCTCTAATTGCTAGGTCGATTTTGCTCATATGTACATATTAACCTTTATATTATATTTAAAATATTTCATTTAACTAATTAAATAAATATTTAAAGTAATTCGGAAACATATTTAATTATTTTTCTTCACGACAATATCGTCTATATTTAAAATTGATATTTAAAGGTTATAATCCAATATAATGAGGCTTATGATTATAAAACGACATTTGAAAATTATTCCGCATGTGTTTCTTTTAAACGGATAATCGAAATTTATTTTAAAGGAAAAATAACGATTATTTCTAACCTTAGAGATGAGGTATGAAAGGATGAATCGTGAAGAGTAATGATAAACGGAAAAATAAGAAAATTCCCATCCTTGGACACTTTTATTTTTCTGTTTATCATTACTCTTCACAATTCATCCTTTCATACCTCATCTCTAAGGTTAGAAATAATCGTTATTTCTCCTTAAAAATAAATTTCGATTTTTCGTTTAAAAGAAACACATTCGGAATAATTTTCAAATGTTGTTTTATATAACAGTTATCATTAAAACTACTGAGGTATTATATTGAAGTCGATATACCACAAGACCTTATATGTCTATATAAAAATATCAAGGTAAAGGTGACGTAAGACTTTATTTAAGAGAGATAGAGTAAAGGTAAAAAGAAGAGGCGAACTGCCATTAGAAGGACAGCATTTATGGCCCCAGGAGGGACGCCACATATCTCTCGCCAGCTAACGACAAATTGTTTGTGTGGCCATTTACCGACATGATGACCTCGGACTACTATTTCTTACATCACCTATAGTGCCACATTTGTCTCCACTCTCCTTTCATCAAAATGTTTTTTTTAATTAACTCACAATTTGGTTGTTAGATTAGTCACTGATTCATTTATATCTGTAATAAAAATTGGGTGTTTAATCGTGTGAATATTTATTTAGGAATATCTTCTATATTTGATGTATTGGGATGAAACGCAGCAAAGATATAGAGTTAGGTCTTGAAAGAAATAACTGATAGTGTTTCGACTTTGAATTTGTATAAATATATATTGAATACTTTTCTTCTCATTTCTCAATCGTTTATTTTCAAATCTGATTATTCTGAGCTGTATTCAATTGATGATATGTGTAGAATGGTATTTATATATCAAGCGAGCTATTTCTAATTCATAGATTCATATCAATAATTTCAAATGTACAAGTCTATGAAAAATGTAATTTATTTTGTTATCATTCTGTTCAATAAATTCAATATTTTCTATTAATTTCAAAATATACCAAATAAATTCAGAGTTTTATAGAATAAGAAAAAAAGGTTGCTCATATATTCTAGAAACACTCGTTAAATTTGTATAGTATAGTATCTTATAATTATAAAAATAAAATATTTTAAAACAAAATCACTATTTTATATCAATACACACTACACAAACTGGTTTATTATAAATAAATAAATTCCATTCGATTATAAAAATAATTACAATAAAATTTGAGTATTTCATTCAAAAGAAATCAAATCAAAAAGGCGTGAAATCAATCAAATCTTTTAATAAAAGGTTGAATTCTAATCATTCCCTTGGAGGCATTTAACGATAGGCGTCTAGTCAGTGGTCCAAATATAATAAATTTAATGAGAATCAGAGAGGTAAAGAACAGAACAAGAGGTGGTCCATTAACTCTCTCTCTATTCCTGGACTCGGAACAAAGCTAGCTGCTAAGTAGTCCGAAAAAGATCGTTACAAAACGTCCGATCCTTCAAGGGATAACACAATTCCCTCTATCTTTTTTATTTAATAGGATTCTCTATTTCTAAGAGCTAATAACACTCTTCTTTGGCTTTTACTTCTTCTTTTTTATTATCATTGATTCACCTATTGATACCTCACCTAATTCAGAGGAGAATATTTGCTCGCATTTGTTTGTTTAACTAGTTTTCTTTTTTTTTTAGAACTCTACCTTTCCAAATAATTTGTGTTCAATTTATTTCAAACTATATTTTAAAATTTATTTTAGAATTCTCTTTGAAGATTTTCATTATATTATATTTCATATTAGTCTAATAAATTCCTAAATATTTGTTATTTTTATTACATTAAACACCTATATTTTAGCAAAAATAAAAAATTCTCCGATATTAATTCTCGAATCCTCATCCCAACAGTATACATGATCTAACATTTCGAAATATTTTATTGATATTTAATAGATGGCAACTGAAAAAAGGATGGCATATTTCTAAAATATTTCAAAAGGTCTCTAATTCAACAATCACATAAAACTTAATTAATTTTAAAGATTTCTTCAACTATCCTTTTTATGAAATGAAAATATAGTTAGGATAGGAATTAAGATTAATTTTACAGGTTGTCCTAAAAGTTCGTATTCACTTACAAAAAATTGAAAAACCAATATTATTCGCCATAATATTATATATATATAATAATAGAGGTAATGTATAATGTATTTTTATTATGTATAAAGTAATTGTCTTATGTATTCGCCGTAATAATAATTTTTGCCAAGTAATAAGAAACACTTTTGAGACATTAAGAGTCATTTTACAGCTTGTCCTAAAAGTTCGTATACACTTGCAAAAAATTGAAATACCATTATTATTCGCCATAATATTATATATATAATAATAATAGAAGTAATGTATAATGTATTTTTATTATGTATAAAGTAATTATCTTATGTATTCGCCGTAATAATATTTTTTTGCTAAGTATAAGAAACACTTTTGAGACAACCTTATATATTCGAAAGATAGCACAAATTTGACTTTGTACTGGGAGAAGATTCATAAATTAAGAAAAAGGCATCTCCTTATCGTACAACTGAAAGTTTCTGATGGTTTGCGCCATCTAGCGAAATGAATGTACGTACATAGTTAGGTTTTCTTGATTAATCAAGAATGAGTATTTGGCGAATTATGGAATCATTACATATAAAATAAAAGGATTTAAAAGCGCGAATGTTTCTTTTATACATAAAACGAACTTCTACTGTCCTTACTGCGATGAAAAATATATATTGGGAGGGCTTGGCTCATCAGTGGTGAACCCTCCCAGCGGTTTCGCCAATTTAATCCACCAGACCGCTTCTCAGAGCTCTAATACTGTATTGGATCATTCTGCTTTTATATGCTACACTGAAGGATGGAATCTTAGAAATGGTTTTCAAGTAAACTATGGACATAAGCTTATAGGACAGTAGAATTATATTCAAATATTTGCTTATAATCATCGCAGTAAGGACAGTAGAAGTTCGTTTTATGTATAAAAGACACATTCGCGCTTTTAAATCCTTTTATTTTATATGTATAGATGGCGCGTTATTGCTTTGTGTTAATTTATTCCTATGGAATCATTAAAAATCAATGAATTGTTGATATTTATTTCGATAGATGGCGCAAGCCATCAGTAATATTCAGTTGTACAATAAAGAGATGCCTTTTTCTTAACTTATATATTCGATTAAACTTTAGATTCATTCACAAATATAAACTGTGAAACTATGAATAATAATAGAAGATTAAAAGAATCAAATAATCACTATCACACAATATTTCAGTCAGAAAAAGAGGTTCCAGATAATATCAAATACCGGCCAAAATTGAAGAGTAGAATGGGATAGTGGGAAATGTTTCCCAAAATGTTTTAATTCCATGTTCCTAGTTTCAAACCTTCCCCCTTCTATAAATATAATTTCAAGTTGGAGCTGGCGGTTTGTTTTCTTAACAAATTACTTTCACTTTCTGTTGTTCTTTCTCCTTAACAAAACGACGCCATTTACTTTTGATGGATCCCTGCTGGTTTAATTTGATTGGGTATTCCGTTCATGCACTGACATCTATCCTGTAGATTTATTTACTTTCATCACATCAATATTGAGATCATTTTAATGCCCTTATACCGTTCTTTAATGTTTTCTCTATTTCTTTAACGGATAGTGTATATAATTGTATCGGTATTGGAATCACACTCAATCTAATATTACGGCATTTGAATAACTCTCTCTTCCATGTAGATACAAATTACAATATGTATTTATTGGCACTCTTAATTATTTTTCTATGTAGATAAAAACCATCTCTTCGAAATTATCAGTTAATATTTTCATATATTATAAAAAAAGGCATCTCCTTATCGTGCAACTAAGAGTTGCTGATGGCTTGGGCCATCTATCAGAATAAATTTCAACTATTCTCGTTGATTTTTAATTCCCATCCCTGGACACTTTTATTTTCCGTTTATCATTACTGTTCACAATTGATCCTTTCATAATTCATGCCTAAGGTTGGAAATAATAGTTATTTCTCCATAAAAATATATTTCGATTTTTCGTTTAAAAGAAACACATGCAGGATAATTTTTAAATGTCGTTTAACAATCATAAGCCGCATTATATTGCATTATAAATTATTCCAGAATTGTCCAAATACTCATTCTTTAAGCATTTTAAAATCAATTATAACCTTTTTTATATCATTTTTATTCAATTTTTAAAACTTTCACACTCTCATTTATCACTTTATTTTAATCAAATTATTAATGTTAATTCATCAATTTCAATTTTATTATTAAAAATATTCAATCACGCATTTTTGCCAATTTATTAATCTTACACGTCTTTCTTAAAGTCACCTAAAATGGCATTATCCAAATATGCAATTTTCAAATTTTAAATTAAAATTAATTACGCTCTTTATTTTACTTAATCTATTACTATTTCAATTGATATTTCTCAATATTTAAAAGTTTTTAAAATTAGTCCTAGATTTGTATTTTTATAAAAATCAATTTTAAATTATCTCATCTCAAAATGTGCCTCCCATTTTTCCCACAATTACAAATACAACTAAAAATGTAATATGCGAAAACTAAATATCATACCATAAAATTTCCATACCCCATTAACACATTTCGCATGATCATAACACATTTATTTATACACTAGTTAATTAATTAATTCTTTTATAGCCTACCTTTTCCCAATTATTCACACCCACGATTTCAATATTACAGATTAAATTTAATATCCTTCTAACAGAGGAACCTGCCAGATTAAAACGGATAGGAAAATTATATAAAATCCCTTTTATAGCAAATCTTATTTTTATAATGTTATAGGATAATTTATCGTTTTGTCAACCCCGTTTAAAATTTAGGTCCCCATCATCTCTAAAATCGATCCTGTACATGAGACCAAAGGAGACGCCATCTTGGCCTCCTAAAAGGACAATTAAATCCCCAAAATGGCGTCCATCGCCACGGCGGTATTCCAATCTTCATCCCAAAGACAACAAATTCAAGGACGCACTGAACTTCCCCTAGTTTTTTTTCTACTTCGTCTTTCCCTCCCTACTTCTAAAGGGGTGGAATGGCCTTTGTATCCATCATTAGCAGAGATAGCTCTTCCTACTTCAACACTCTTGCCTGTCCATCAATCAATTATAGGGCCACATTGCCTCCCCGTAGGCCAAATTAGAAAGACACCAGTAATCTTGCACCTACACCTAGACATTGTGTGTAAATATGTTCCCTTTTTTCAGGAACGAATATTTTTGTTTTCTTTTAACTTTTCTCTCATTTATTGTAAATATACTTACATATTACCTAGTTTTGTGGTGTTGGACTTTGTTTTTTAACTTACAGATGTAGATAAAACATTTCACTATTAATCGATAATATCATTTTTTTATTAACCATCAATATTAATGCCTTCAAATACCAATCAACCCTTTATATATTATTACCTTTAATATTTTTATTTTCCTTTTTTTTCATCATGTTTAGACTTAGAATTTTACAACTTCAACTATTTTAGACACCATTTTAAAAAACCTACACCTAACAATATTTATAATATATTTTTTAAACATATAAAACATTTATCATTTTATTTTTCTTAATAGATTTTCAAAATGTTATTTTTGACGCTTCCCTTACAACCTCTTAACTCTATCCCATGAACCTTTCCTCCCAACTTTTTACATCCATCAAGAGTTTATTGTTCGTCAGCCATTTTCTTTTTTTTTTTATTGATTAAACTAACTAGAAGACCCTTCCTCGCTAGATCATTCCAAATAGTGAGTTCAGGAGACCCAGTTAGAATTTTTTTTTTCTCTCATCGTCCGACTCATCATTTTTTCATTTTTCAACTTTTTCTTTTCACCACACAAGTCGGACACAATCAAAATTGACAGCAATAAATCTCTTACCCCCACCTTTCCTTTTCCGCATCCTTCAAACCTCCAACTACCTTCCAAGGGATTCCAGTTCGCCGAACATTTTTGTTTTTTTTTTCATTGATTAATCCGACTGGAACAATCCTTCCTCGCTATACCATTCCCGATAGTGAGTTCAGGATATCCAGCGCGATATTTTTTTTTCTCATCGCCCGACTCATCATATCAATTCACCATTTTCTCAACTTTTCACTTTTTTTCCCTCATAATTCAACCGGAAACAATCATTATGGACAACAGGGATCCCTCTTACCCCTCTTACCTCTACCTCTCCCTTTTACA
>CP092863.1:164771144-164870370 GCA_030710605.1 Cordylochernes scorpioides
TTTCTTTATATATTTCCGTGTGAGTGTGTGGTCATTGGTTATAAACATATATGAAAAACCCTGTACAATATCACATTTGTACTATTTTTTTCACATTGTGTCGCGGTCTCACGCAATTCTGGCCTTAACTACCCGTTTCATGATTTTTTAGGATGCATGAATGACCAGTTTTTTGGTCGTTGAGTTACAGCTTGCACCACGGTGATGAGGGTCAACAGCCCGAAACGCGTCCGTGTGGTAAGCTGTTCTTGATTAATAAAGAATGGGTATTTGGCCAATTTTATAATAACACTGATAGACAAAACTTAAGGAAGTTGTACCTTATAGCATATATATATCAGGATTCAGAAAATATCTCTGAGAGATATTTTCTGAATCCGGATATATATATGCGCTATAAGGTACAACTTCCTTAAGTTTTGTCTATCAGTGTAATTAAAAATCAACGAGAATAGTTGAAATTTATTCCGATAGATGGCGCAAGCCATCAGCAACTCTTAGTTGCACGATAAGGAGATGCCTTTTTTTATAATATATGAAAATATTAACTGATAATTTGGAAGTTATGGTTTTTATCTACATAGAAAAATAATTAAGAGTGTCAATAAATACATATTGTAATTTGTATCTACATGGAAGAGAGAGTTATTCAAATGCCGTAATATTAGATTGAATGTGATTCCAATGCCGATACAATTATATATACTATTCGTTAAAGAAATAGAGAAAACATTAAAACAACGGTATATGGGCATTTGAATAATCTCAATATTGATGTGATGAAAGTAAATAAATCTACAGGATAGATGTCAGTGCATGAACGGAATACCCAATCAAATTAAACCAGCAGGGATCCATCAAAAGTAAATGGCGTCGTTTTGTTAAGGAGAAAGAACAACAGAAAGTGAAAGTAATTTGTTAAGAAAACAAACCGCCAGCTCCAACTTGAAATTATATTTATAGAAGGGGGAAGGTTTGAAACTAGGAACATGGAATTAAAACATTTTGGGAAACATTTCCTACTATCCCATTCTACTCTTCAATTTTGACCGGTATTTGATATTATCTGGAACCTCTTTTTCTGACTGAAATATTGTGTGATAGTGATTATTTGATTCTTTTAATCTTTTATTATTATTCATAGTTTCACAGTTTATATTTGTCAATGAATCTAAAGTTTAATCGAATATATAAGTTAAGAAAAAGGCATCTCCTTATTGTACAACTGAATATTACTGATGGATTGCGCCATCTATCGGAATAAATATCAACTATTCCTTGATTTTTAATGATTCCATAGGAATATATTAAAACAAAGCAATAACGCGCCATCTATACATATAAAATAAAAGGATTTAAAAGCGCGAATGTTTCTTTTATACATAAAACGAACTTCTACTGTCCTTACTGCGATGATTATAAGCAAATATTTGAATGTAATTATACTGTCCTATAAGCTTATGTCCATAGTTTACTTGAAAACCATTTCTAAGATTCCATCCTTCAGTGTAGCATATAAAAGCAGAATGATCCAATACAGTATTAGAGCTCTGAGAAGCGGTCTGGTGGATTAAATTGGCGAAACCGCTGGGAGGGTTCACCACTGATGAGCCAAGCCCTCCCAATATATATTTTTCATCGCAGTAAGGACAGTAGAAGTTCGTTTTATGTATAAAAGAAACATTCGCGCTTTTAAATCCTTTTATTTTATATGTAATGATTCCATAATTCGCCAAATACTCATTCTTGATTAATCAAGAAAAGCTAATTATGTACGTATATTCATTTCGCTAGATGGCGCAAACCATCAGAAACTTTCAGTTGTACGATAAGGAGATGCCTTTTTCTTAATTTATGAATCTTCTCTCAGTACAAAGTCAAATTTGTGCAATCCTTCGAATATATAAGGTTGTCTCAAAAGTGTTTCTTAATACTTAGCAAAAAACTATTATTACGGCGAATACATAAGATAATTACTTTATACATAATAAAAATACATTATACATTACCTCTATTATTATTATATATATAATATTATGGCGAATAATAATGGTATTTCAATTTTTTGCAAGTGTATACGAACTTTTAGGATAACCTGTAAAATGACTCTTAATGTCTCAAAAGTGTTTCTTATTACTTGGCAAAAATTAATATTACGGCGAATACATAAGACAATTACTTTATACATAATAAAAATACATTATACATTACCTCTATTATATATATATATATATAATATTATGGCGAATAATATTGGTTTAAATTTTTTTGCCAGTGTATACGAACTTTTAGGACAACCTGTGAATTGAATATTAATTCCTATCTTAACTATATTCTCTCATTTCATCAGAAGGATAGTTGAAGAAATCTTTAAAATTGATTAAGTTTTAAGTAATTGTTGAATAAGAGACCTTTTGAAATATTTTAGAAATATGCCATCCTTTTTTCAGTTGCCATCTATTAAATATCAATAAAATATTTTCGAAATGTTAGATCATGTATACTGTTGGGATGAGGGATTCGAGAATTAATATCGGAGAATTTTTTATTTTTGCTAAAATATAGGTGTTTAATGTAATAAAAATAAAAATATTTAGGAATTTATTAGACTAATATGAAATAAAATATAATAAAAATCTTCAAAAATAATTCTAAAATGAATTTTAAAATATAGTTTGAAATAAATTGAACACAAATTATTTGGAAAGGTAGAGTTCTAAAAAAAGAAAACTAGTTAAACAAACAAATGCGAGCAAATATTCTCCTCTGAATTAGGTGAGGTATCAATGGGTGAATCAATGATAATAAAAAAGAAGAAGAAAAAGCCAAAGAAGAGTGTTATTAGCTCTTAGAAATAGAGAATCCTATTAAATAAAAAAGATAGAGGGAATTGTGTTATCCCTTGAAGGATCGGACGTTTTGTAACGATCTTTTTCGGACTACTTAGCAGCTAGCTTTGTTCCGAGTCCAGGAATAGAGAGGGGGAGTTAATGGACCACCTCTTGTTCTGTTCTTTACCTCTCTGATTCTCATTAAATTTATTATATTTGGACCACTGACTAGACGCCTATCGTTAAATGCCTCCAAGGGAATGATTAGAATTCAACCCTTTTATTAAAAGATTTGATTGATTTCACGCCTTTTTGATTTGATTTCTTTTGAATGAAATACTCAAATTTTATTGTAATTATTTTTATAATCGAATGGAATTTATTTATTTATAAAAAACCAGTGTGTTATGTGTATTGGAATAAAATAGTGATTTTGTTTTAAAATCTTTTTATTTTTATATTTATGAGATACTGTACTATACAAATTTAACGAGTGTTTCTAGAATATATGAGCAACCTTTTTTTTATTCTATAAACCTTTGAATTTATTTGGTATATTTTGAAATTAATATAAAATATTGAATTTATTGAACAGAATGATAAGAAATTAAATTCCGTTTTTCATAGACTTGTACATTTGAAATTATTGATATGAATCTATGAATTAGAAATAGCTCGCTTGATATATAAATACCAGTCTACACGAATCATCAATTGAATACAACTCAGAATAATAAGATTTGAAAATAAACGATTGAAAAATGAGAATAAAAGTATTCAATATATATTTATACAAATTCAAGATCGAAAAACTATCAGTTATTTCTTTCAAGACCTAACTCTATATCTTTGCTGCGTTTCATCCTAATATTCCAAATATTAGATATATTCATAAATAAATATTCACACGATTAAACACCCAATTTTTATTACAGATATAAATGAATCAGTGACTAATCTAACAGCCAAATTGTGAGTTAATTAAAAAAAAACATTTTGATGAAAGGAGAGTGGAGACAAATGTGGCACTATAGGTGATGTAAGAAATAGTAGTCCGAGGTCATCATGTCGGTAAATGGCCACACAAACAATTTGTCGTTAGCTGGCGAGAGATATGTGGCGTCCCTCCTGGGGCCATAAATGCTGTCCTTCTAATGGCAGTTCGCCTCTTCTTTTTACCTTTACTCTATCTCTCTTAAATAAAGTCTTACGTCACCTTTACCTTGATATTCTTTATATAGACATATAAGGTCTGTGGTATATCGACTTCAATATAATACCTCAGTAGTTTTAATGATAACTGTTATATAAAACAACATTTGAAAATTATTCCGAATGTGTTTCTTTTAAACGAAAAATCGAAATTTATTTTTAAGGAGAAATAACGATTATTTCTAACCTTAGAGATGAGGAATGAAAGGATGAATTGTGAAGAGTAATGATAAACAGAAAAATAAAAGTGTCCAAGGATGGGAATTTTCTTATTTTTCCGTTTATCATTACTCTTCACGATTCATCCTTTCATACCTCATCTCTAAGGTTAGAAATAATCGTTATTTTTCCTTTAAAATAAATTTCGATTATCCGTTTAAAAGAAACACATGCGGAATAATTTTCAAATGTCGTTTTACAATCATAAGCCGCGTTATATTGGATTATAACTGTTATACGATATTTTCGTGAAGAAAAATAATTAAATTTAGCTTCCGAATTACTTTGAATATTTATTTAATTAGTTATATGAAATATTTTAAGGTAACATTTAAAATACAATATAACGCGGCTGATGATTGTAAAACGAAAATTAAAATTATACCGCGAATGTTTATTTTAAAAATCGAAATTTATTTTCAAAGAGAAATAGCGACATTTCTAACTTTGAGGATGAGGTATGGAAAGGTGAAACATGAAGAGTAATGGAGAACGGAAAAATAAAAAGTGTCCAGGGGCGGGAATCGAACCCACACCCTTCTGCTTACCGGGCAGGTGCCTTGTCCACTCGGCTACCCTGGACGTATTTTTCCGTATCATTCGCGGTATAATTTTAATTTTCGTTTTACAATCATCAGCCGCGTTATATTGTATTTTAAATGTTACTTTAAATATAAGTTATGAACGGAAAAATACGTCCAGGGTAGCCGAGTGGACAAGGCACCTGCCCGGTAAGCAGAAGGGTGTGGGTTCGATTCCCGCCCCTGGACACTTTTTATTTTTCCGTTCTCCATTACTCTTCATGTTTCACCTTTCCATACCTCATCCTCAAAGTTAGAAATGTCGCTATTTCTCTTTGAAAATAAATTTCGATTTTTAAAATAAACATTCGCGGTATAATTTTAATTTTCGTTTTACAATCATCAGCCGCGTTATATTGTATTTTAAATGTTACTTTAAATATAAGTTATGAACGGAAAAATACGTCCAGGGTAGCCGAGTGGACAAGGCACCTGCCCGGTAAGCAGAAGGGTGTGGGTTCGATTCCCGCCCCTGGACACTTTTTATTTTTCCGTTCTCCATTACTCTTCATGTTTCACCTTTCCATACCTCATCCTCAAAGTTAGAAATGTCGCTATTTCTCTTTGAAAATAAATTTCGATTTTTAAAATAAACATTCGCGGTATAATTTTAATTTTCGTTTTACAATCATCAGCCGCGTTATATTGTATTTTAAATGTTACTTTAAATATAAGTTATGAACGGAAAAATACGTCCAGGGTAGCCGAGTGGACAAGGCACCTGCCCGGTAAGCAGAAGGGTGTGAGCTCGATTCCCGCCCCTGGACACTTTTTATTTTTCCGTTCTCCATTACTCTTCATGTTTCACCTTTCCATACCTCATCCTCAAAGTTAGAAATGTCGCTATTTCTCTTTGAAAATAAATTTCGATTTTTAAAATAAACATTCGCGGTATAATTTTAATTTTCGTTTTACAATCATCAGCCGCGTTATATTGTATTTTAAATGTTACTTTAAATATAAGTTATGAACGGAAAAATACGTCCAGGGTAGCCGAGTGGACAAGGCACCTGCCCGGTAAGCAGAAGGGTGTGGGTTCGATTCCCGCCCCTGGACACTTTTTATTTTTCCGTTCTCCATTACTCTTCATGTTTCACCTTTCCATACCTCATCCTCAAAGTTAGAAATGTCGCTATTTCTCTTTGAAAATAAATTTCGATTTTTAAAATAAACATTCGCGGTATAATTTTAATTTTCGTTTTACAATCATCAGCCGCGTTATATTGTATTTTAAATGTTACTTTAAATATAAGTTATGAACGGAAAAATACGTCCAGGGTAGCCGAGTGGACAAGGCACCTGCCCGGTAAGCAGAAGGGTGTGGGTTCGATTCCCGCCCCTGGACACTTTTTATTTTTCCGTTCTCCATTACTCTTCATGTTTCACCTTTCCATACCTCATCCTCAAAGTTAGAAATGTCGCTATTTCTCTTTGAAAATAAATTTCGATTTTTAAAATAAACATTCGCGGTATAATTTTAATTTTCGTTTTACAATCATCAGCCGCGTTATATTGTATTTTAAATGTTACTTTAAATATAAGTTATGAACGGAAAAATACGTCCAGGGTAGCCGAGTGGACAAGGCACCTGCCCGGTAAGCAGAAGGGTGTGGGTTCGATTCCCGCCCCTGGACACTTTTTATTTTTCCGTTCTCCATTACTCTTCATGTTTCACCTTTCCATACCTCATCCTCAAAGTTAGAAATGTCGCTATTTCTCTTTGAAAATAAATTTCGATTTTTAAAATAAACATTCGCGGTATAATTTTAATTTTCGTTTTACAATCATCAGCCGCGTTATATTGTATTTTAAATGTTACTTTAAATATAAGTTATGAACGGAAAAATACGTCCAGGGTAGCCGAGTGGACAAGGCACCTGCCCGGTAAGCAGAAGGGTGTGGGTTCGATTCCCGCCCCTGGACACTTTTTATTTTTCCGTTCTCCATTACTCTTCATGTTTCACCTTTCCATACCTCATCCTCAAAGTTAGAAATGTCGCTATTTCTCTTTGAAAATAAATTTCGATTTTTAAAATAAACATTCGCGGTATAATTTTAATTTTCGTTTTACAATCATCAACCGCGTTATATTGTATTTTAAATGTTACTTTAAATATAAGTTATGAACGGAAAAATACGTCCAGGGTAGCCGAGTGGACAAGGCACCTGCCCGGTAAGCAGAAGGGTGTGGGTTCGATTCCCGCCCCTGGACACTTTTTATTTTTCCGTTCTCCATTACTCTTCATGTTTCACCTTTCCATACCTCATCCTCAAAGTTAGAAATGTCGCTATTTCTCTTTGAAAATAAATTTCGATTTTTGAAATATTTTAAATATAAAATAAAAGTTAATATGTACATATGAGCAAATTCAACCTAGCAGTTAGGGCAAGAGGGGAGAACTGAGTTTTTCTACCTTCCACGTGGCGCCACTGTTTTCCCCAACCGGTCCATCCAGTCAAGTTAAGAGGGAGTACAAGGAAACTCTGTCCTTCTGACAGTATTAACAGAATGGGGATTACAATAGTGTCATAAGAATTGACATTTAAGACTAATTAATAGTCAACTCTCTTTGCATCTCTATTATTCTATGTAGTAGCTGTAGATATTATTTGTATTTAATTCGAAGAAAATTGTCAAAGGTATTTTTCCAACTTTAATATTAGGCTGCTTATACAAAAAAAAGTAATAAATGAAGTCGATTGAATCTTTATTATTTATGTGAATATATGTATTATTTATGCTCCAAATTAAAAAAAAATACCAATGATACTAATCATAGGTAGTTAACTAGAAATTGATATTTATATCTTTAAAACAATAAAAATTGCCACATTTCTTGTTCACCAAACATTGTTTTAAATATATGATATACGTTGGCCTCAAAACCGGCTGTTAATATATTTGAAGCCAAATAAAATAAATTATATATATATATTTTAACGAAATATAATATAATAATTTTTGTTTATTTCCTCTGTAATAAGTATTAATATTATAATATCGCGCCTGAGTTTTAATTATAAAATAAATTAAAATAAATTTTGAAAAAATGTATTGTAAATAGTCATATTTAGAAGAGAATATAAGCATGAAAGCGTTTTATAATTTCCTATCAATTTATATTCAATTTTCTGGAAGTGATAAATAAATATTCAATAAATATATATCAGTTATTAAACAATATAATAATAGTTATAACAATCCTAAATTACTATAATGGAGAAAAGAAGAGGGTGATAAGTGTTTATTTGGCGATTGGTTACGAGAGTAAATAGCCATTTAACCATCGGCAATTATCAGGAGAGACATTGGCTGGCCATCATAACACCATTAGTCATTTAGTAATGATAATGGGGAAGGTGGGCAAGAAATACAATAACCGCTATAGCTGGCCAGACCTCTATAGCCGGAAATGATTGGCTAGCCTTCTATCCCCTATAGTGTAATTAAGCGAATCATAACTAACGACCTGTTGCTTTAGTATTAATATTATTGTTTGATTAATGGTGTAACTATATTGATTAATTTACCACAGGAATTTATTGCTGCTCTGTGAATTTTGAAGGATTTTATTTCAGATTATAGAATGTAATTGATTTGATTAATATATCTCCACACAGACACTTAGCAATATTTGTAATTTAATTAAAAACAAAAATATAGATTATTTATTAAATTTATCAATGTTTTTTTTTTTTCTTTTTTTTTTTCTGATATGTATGGAATATATTACTATCATATATCATATCTATATATATATTTTTTTCCAAAATGGTTTTAAAATATATTATAAAATTATAGTTATATATTATATATAGAAATATAAATAAAATACCGCGCAATAATATATTTTAATTAAAATTTTCATATTCTTTTCTATTTCTTTAGATATTTTTTTTTCTAAATTTTATAAAAATTAATTTACTAATACCATATTTTATATATAGAGAGTATTCAAAGTTTTATTCTTTATACAACATTTGTAATTAATAAAATTTATACAAAAGGTTAACCTCTCTCTTTTAAACAATTTTATACCAATTACGTATATGGAAACACCATAAACCTAGATGAAATCTATTTTAAAATGGTCATATCTTCCATCAAAATTGAGACTAAAACTAATATATGAATTTTCATTTTTTTTACCATAGAATACTAATAAATTTACTGGTTAAACACCCCATTGGAAAACTGTGCTAATCATATGAATCCGGTGTGGTAAATTGTGAAACCAAAACCCACGCTCGAATTATGTTCTAATAGGTGAGAATTATGAATTTACAAAACAAATGTTAGGGCCATTTAACGATCCGAGTATGTTTGTTAGAATAGATGGTAAATCGATGGCACTTAGTTTATGCGTCTATTTATGAAGGAAAAGGTATATTCTATTACCATACCGAATCCACATTGATATGTACATAAAAATATTATCACATCGCATTAACGAAAGATTTATTTGATATAAAATACTCCGAAATATCAGAAATGTCTAAGAGTTTCATTAAAATATTTTCACAACCAAAAATGAATCTTTTTAAATGTTTGCAACGTCTGTAACGCTGATAAATACATTGAGGAATATAGAGTAACCAATGGGTTAAAATATCACAAATAACGAAGCGTATTTTTAATTTAATCGAAAAATATATTTTTGATATAAATATCTAAACTTATAAAATATCAAGTATACGTACATAATATTTCTAAAATAAACGGATGAAAGGAATGCATTTACCAAAAGTGGCCCTTCTTTTTAAATTCATTTATAAAAAGAGAAAAGCCAATTTATTACATGAATATTATATTTATGCCAAATTACGTTATAAATTCATTTAAGTTCCCCAAAAAAACTTTTATACATAACATATGAAGTTGCGGGAGGATTATATTCATGTACCTAGAGGTGTCTCTCCATTTATTTATTCCCCAGAACGATGCATTATTTCATAATCACCTTAACTGTTGATGATAAAGAATGAACCACAACACAAGCTTTGGCAAATACATACAAAATCCAACTTGAATCCAATTATTTTGGGCTATGGATATCATCATAACAAAGACGTGTGGGTAAATTCTACCGATTTCATCACCCCTCTCGTTGGATGATATGAAATCAAAGCCGTCCCTGTACTGATGAAAGCCAAATCCCGAAATCATGGTTTAGATCTTAGCTTTTGTCTAAATTGGCCAAACCAGGTGTGTGGCTCATTCTTTGTTATCAATAGTAAAGTTATTTACCAGGGTGATGGTAGATTAAACTGACGAAAACGCTGGAAGGGTTTGCCACTGATAAGCCAGGGCCTCCCATTAATTAATATTTGCAGTAAGGGCGCAGTTAAAAATTATTTAATTAAAAAAATAAAATAATCATACGTGTATTTATATGATATAGTTTCAATATATATAATATATAAGGCTCCATTTAGGTTTTCAATATACGAATTAGGGATTCATTTTCTATGAAGTTTTGATTTGAAGGGTGCTTTTCAATATTTAAAAATATATTGTTGAATGATTCTATACATATTCTATTCATCAAACTTTTCTATTTTATATAATGATAATTTCAGAAAAAAATGAATTTATATTTTTAAGAATATGGAAATAAATAAAGAGGTATAAATTTATATATTTTTATTCGGTTTCAGACAAAGCTTTCTTATTGAAAACGATAAATATATATTAATTAATATGTTTAAATATAGTTACCAACTTATCTGAAACATTCAATTTGAAATAATATTTTTAAATAGATTTAGAGAGGGGTCGTTAAGTCAGGGTTTTTAGCAATTATTGGTAATACAATTTTATTTTTTTCTCTATAAAGTGGTTAGTTTTTTAATACAAATTAAGAAGTTTTCTTCGATATTTCACCCTCATTAATTTATATATCTGGATTGACTAACTTATTACTTACTTATATATATATTCTTATTAAGCAGAGTATTATATTTGAATTAACCTATTCATAATAGAAGGTAGTTATAAATGGTTCTTAAAAATTATTTTTTAACATGCAATGCTTTCAACCGAATACTACTCTTTTTCTATAAGCTTAAAATAACGGAATATCACTACATTATAATTTATCCTTTATCAATTTAACTCCTACGTTCTGGGACATTCTCTTCTTTTCCTCAGTGGTGGCATAAAATCGACGATATGTTAGAAGAAAATAAATAAGCAAAAAGTTGGTTAGATAGCTGTATTTATCACACAATTTTCCGACCAAAATACACATTTATATAATACTAAAAGCTAATATGGAAATTTTGCCGGTGGGATATTGATAAATAAAAAGAAAGTTTACCTCTTTTTAACAAAATATACTCTTTTATGAGCAATAGTTACCCAGCAATTATTTGAAAGAGAAAAAAATAAAAAAATTTCAATAACGAACTGAATTAAAACACACATATATATATTAATATTGTCAGTATAACATATATAAGTAGAATGATCCATATAAGGACGAGTGGGTAACACCCTCGATTCCCGACAGCCATGAACCGGGTTTGAATCATTTTGAATGATTCATTATGAATCGTTTTAAAACATTTTGTTTGAAATGTGAAGAACCTTCACATGTTATTCATTGTTGCAATTTTTATGAACTAGATTTCTCTTTTTGAGAGGTACCTAATAAAGTGATTTTGGAAGGAACCGAGAATGATCCAAATACAGTATTAGAGCTCTAAAGAAGCGATCTGGTAGATTAAATTACTGGGATGTTCACCACTGATGAGCCAAGACGTCCCAATATTTTTCATCGAGGTAAGAACAGTAGAAGATTGATTGATGCGTTAAAAAAATTTTCGCGTCTTAATGTTTTTATTTGCTGTATATAGTTGGCCAGTTATTGCTTTATATTAATATATTAATATCTAAAATAGCATCTAAAAATAAAAAATATATTTTTTCAATAGAATATAATGCCTTGTATATAAATATTAAGGTGAAAAAATGAGAATTCCTCACACACAAGGGAGAGAGGTTTTTTTTCCTTAGAAGCTTTATAAGTTTACCTTAAAAAATATAATGTATTTTGAAATATATAAATCACACAATATATAAATGTTTATATATGTTAAAGTTAATGAGAGAAAAAAAGATAAAGTAAACTATTATAAATCGACCATTATTAACTATTAAATAATGAAATGGCCCTGATGATATTTCCATAATGTTAGTTTAAAAAAGAAGTGTAGTTTGCCTAGATATTATCATTTGATGATTAAAGCACAAAGCTTCTCTAATCGCTTAGTTAATAAACCTCTAGTTTAAATTATCTTTTGGTTACAAAAAAAAAAAACGAAGGCTTAATGCCAGGTACATTTTTGAGGAAAACTTCCTTTCAAGCTATAATGCATATACTTTATATCTAAAAATTATAGGTTTTATATTTATAATATACATATCTTTATGCTATATTTCAAATTGAATATGATTATTATATTACTCTTCTGATATTAATTTATTATTTTTTCCTATAGGAATGTAGATATGATAATTAAGTTATGAGGCTGACAATGATTTTCATTTTATTTTATTTATTTAACTATTATTGAAAATATTTTTGATATCTATATTCATTTGGGAATATTTTTGATGATGAAATTTATAAATGCATTATATACATATATATTATATATTTTTGGTTGGCCAAATATCATTAGAACAAGCTAAATCAATGTTTAGTTGATTTTTTATACACTAGATGGCGCTCAGCCATCTAAACTTCTCATATGAGCGGTCAGGAAATGCCATTTTTGTTTTTAATATCAGCATCTAAACATTTTATATATTTTATTATAAAATAAAAGGATTTAAAAGCGCGAATGTTTCTTTTATACATAAAACGAACTTCTACTGTCCTTACTGCGATGGAAAAATATATTGGGAGGGCTTGGCTCATCAGTGGTGAACCCTCCCAGCGGTTTCGCCAATTTAATCCACCAGACCGCTTCTCAGAGCTCTAATATTGTATTGGATCATTCTGCTTTTATATGCTACACTGAAGGATGGAATCTTAGAAATGGTTTTCAAGTAAACTATGGACATAAGCTAGGGTTCACCACTGATGAGCCAAGCCCTCCCAATATATTTTTCATCGCAGTAAGGACAGTAGAAGTTCGTTTTATGTATAAAAGAAACATTCGCGCTTTTAAATCCTTTTATTTTATATGTATAGATGGCGCGTTATAGCTTTGTGTTAATATTTTATTATGTTTGATATTCATATACATATAAATATATGTATATAAATATATACACTTGACAATTATATTTCCTTGCACTATAATATTTGGCAAATTCATTCAGGGTTGTGTTTTACAAAAATATTATTTTATGTCTAGCTTTAAGGATTTAAATTATAAGGCAGCGGCGTCATATATAAAATCCTCACGGAAAATTATATATAAAAATTATTTAAAATAAACATATCTCAAGCTATTTTTGCTATATATTCTGTATACGGTAATGTGGTTTCAAATTGAAATGGCAATCTGAAGAGTGTTTTCCTTTATGAAGTATTTTTCTTTATGGTTATGCTATACCGTACATAGAGAGCGAATTTATCAATACAAAACTATTGCAAATATTCCATTTCATTTAAACAAACAAAACGTGATATCCCGGCTAGGGATAATTGCGTCGATTTACATTTTTTATTAGAAACGGTCATAATCATATTATACAAGATGAAAAAAAAAATTAAATAAAAAAAAAGAGAAACAATAATTAGAAAGATAATCATAAATATATTTTAAAAAATAGTTAAATCTGTCACAATTATCTGTAGTTTTCACAAATTGATATAGATCTACAATATTATTTACTGTCAGTTGTCTAGCGCTAAAGAAGTGGGCATTCCAGCAGTAGGTGTCTCGAATCCTGGGTTTCCTTGCCACAGTGACACCTAGAGTCTTCAACAGCTCCAAATGTTGATAAAAATTCCTTAAAATTTCCATGGTTCGCTGTAAACTAGGTATTATAAAAATTGGAACGGAATAATGTTGAAATTCCAAACTGAAAGAAGCTTTGGAATGTTTTAACTAATTGCACATACAATGCCCTCATATAACATTCACATGCAGGATTCTCCTTAACAAAGAATCCAAATAGTGTTAGTAAACATGAGCGATATACTTTATTGAGATACGAATAATATAAATAGATGTTATGAACAATAAATGACCTGTGAATATACAGAATAGTTGAGAATACAGCGAGAAATTTGAATGTCGAAAATAGGAAAGAAGCCTAACTTAAGGAAAGAGGCACCCTTTTATCTCTATGAAAAGAGAATCGTTCATTGAAATATATTATGTACCAGAGCTGTATAGCTCATATTTTAATTTTGAATTGTTAAAAATATAAAACTTTATGGTTTCTCGAAAGAAACGATAAGAAATCTTAGAAGGACAATGAAGTTTTTAACAGGCAGTAGGAGATCAGTGAATAGTTAATTTTCTGCGCTAAATGATTTATTTAGATATTTAGAGTGTGATTACTAATAAATAATTCTATAAGAGGTGAATTCTGTTAATGATTATTTAAACTAGAATTTTAAAGATTTAAGGTATCAAGTTTATTGTGTTTTTCCTCTAAAAATTTGACATATTTCCGCTATTAAGAAAAATATTATAAGGTTGTAACTCGTAAATTTTTGAATTGGTCATCGAAATAGCTGGCAAGGATATAAAAGAATGGTAGCAAACACATTGGGGTGGTTTTTTAGTCACGAATTATCTAGAGCAGGGGTCGCCAAACCTTTGAGTAGGAAGAGTCAAATATTACAATTTACAAAAGTTCAAAGTTTTTGAAGAGCCACAAATTTGTTTCTTGCCAAAAATGAATAGAATTACCTTAAATAATATTTGCGTATAGAACTATATAAATAGCCGCAGCTTCACATCCAAAGAGCCGCATGTGGCTCGCGAGCCGCAGTTTGCCGACACCTTATTTAAAAAAAGAGGTAGCCTATTAAAGACGCTGGAGATGGAGAATACCATCTTGCCTGATACTTATGGTGATTTATATTATTGCTGGAGAGATATATAGAAGGAATATGTCCTTAGAAAATGACCTTAATTGATATCCACAACAATTTCATCAGATGATCCAACGATAACATAAAAGTCTAGCGATAAAAAAGAAGCTCTAAATCGACAAAACTACTTCCCTTCAACCTGGGTTAAGTAAAATAATGGGATTATTAATTATCTAGACATTTAAATTGTTATTTAAACAATATAAATTGACTAAAAAATGTTGGTTGTATTACAGGTTGATGAATACAACCCATATGCCAAATTATGGACACAAAATCAAGAAACCTCCAACGAAGGTAAGAGCCACATAATATTTATATAAAATATAATATATGTTATGATTTTTTTGTTGTTGTTGAAAAGATAGAGAATTGAAGGTGCAGTCGTGAAATTAGGAAAGATAATAATTTACCAATCAAGTAGTTTTTATTTTGAAATACTTGAGGCAAATTACAAATGAGATATTTTTCACAGTAATATAGAATTTTTAAAATTCATTTTATATATTCGTGAATTAAAAAATAATAGGTAGGTCAACTATACATATTTACAACAATTTTCAAAGTATTCTAAATCTATGGTCAAAAATAGAATAATAGTCAATGATGAAAATAAAATAAATGTTTTTGAAAAATAAAATATTTACATTTTAGATTATATAATATATATATATAAATCACAAATACAATGCCATTACCTGAATACAATAAGTTTCACAAATGAGATTAGGTATAAATTGGATTTATATATAGCTGATACTATTATGTTATTCATTGTTCGATATATACAATGCATAATTGTCTTCCTAAAATAAATTCTTAAAGAATAATGCAAGTGCATTAGAGGATTATTATTATATATTTTTAAATATTATGGATAAAATCTGTATATTATGTTTTCATAGTATCAATTTTATTAAATAAATGACTTTTATATATCATATATGGTTTAAATTAAGATCGAATTTAAGAATTTTTTCGTATAGACATAAATGATCAAATTCGATTTGATGGACATCAAAAATAACAAACCTATAAAATATGAAAAGAAAAAGTCATCTCCTTATCATACAGCTAAAAATTGATGATGGCTTGCGCCATCTATCGGAATAAATATCAACTATTCGTTGTTTTTTTAATTAATCCAGGCTTGTCCAAATACCCATTCCTGATTAATCAAGAAAAGCTAACCTTTAGCTTTAAATTTCAGTTTCACGATGAGGAGATGCCTTTTTTATTTTCTTAATATTGTTGCACTGGGCTGCGGTTTGGCAGATTCTTCAGTCTTGTTTCTTTCCTCAGACGTCTCTTGCATCTTTCCAGAGCGTGTCTCAACCATTCTACAAGGTTAAACCAGTCAATAATAAGACAACTATATATTTAGGTAGCACCTAGAAAGTCTCTTTATTTATCACATCAAAGTTTAAAGCAGGTGGGGTATTTAGTGTATCAAAATACAAATGTTTTATAGTACATAATATTTTATAGTAATAATCTGTTTTATAAAAATAAATAAATGTATAATTTAAATTTTAAATATATTAAAAATAATATTATAAATAATTTTAAAAATACGCGCATTAATCATGATGCAACACTTCCCCCTCTCCAGAGGTTGTCACGTCCTCGTGAGTGACCTCATCAATTCTTTCAAAATAGGGTTTGAGTCTTGAGACATGGACAATCAATGGGTCTTGGCCAGGATTATCTTTCGGCTCAATTAAATAATTTACGTTGGATAGCTACTTTAATATTCGATATGGGCCAAAATATTTTCTCAATAGTTTTTCACATTTCCCGATTTTCCTGACTGGTGTCCAAACTGCCACTAAATGTCCTGGTTCATAGATTCTCTCGTTGTGTTTTTTGTCATAGTTTCTTTTCATTCTTTCCTGAGTTTTCTCTGTGTTGTTAATGACTACCTGTCTCGTCCTTGCTATTTTATCTAAGTAGTTTTCTATATATTCGTCGTAATCGTCAATGTTACTATCCGTTGGGATATTCTCGTCGTCTAAGAGGGACATGGGTTCCCTCCCAGACAACAGGAAAAATGGAGAGTAGCCTGTGGTTTCTTGAATTGTGGTATTATACGCGTGGGTGATAAAAGGTAGGATTTCGTCCCAGTTCTTCTGATCCGTATTCACATACATGCTGATCATATTGATTAAAGTTCTATTTAGCCGTTCCGTTAGTCCGTTATTCTGGGGGTGGTAGCTCGTTGTGAAGCAATGTTTAACTTTGCACATTTTCACATCAAATTGCTAGTGAATTGTGAACCTCTGTCGCTGATAAGAAATCTTGGAGCCCCGTGACGTAAAAATTTATGTTCAATTAAAAATGTAGAGACTTCTTTCACTGTCGCTTCTGGTACTGCCTTTGTTTCAGCATACTTGGTATAATAATCCGTCAATACAATTATCCATTTCCTTCTTCTTTTCGTTGATGGCAAGGGGCCAACAAAGTCCATTCCGATTCTTTCAAAAGGGTAGTTAGCTGGGGGAATAAGTTGTAAAAGCCCAGATGGCAACTCATTTGAACCTTTCCGACTTTGGCAAAGATGGCACGTCTTTACAAATTCGGAAACATCTTTCAGCATGGAAGGCCAATAGTATTTATTATTCAATCGGTATGTGGTTCTGGTGACGCCCAGATGGCCATTCAGCATATGGTTGTGGTATTCACTCATGATTTCTCTCCTTCTCTTCTTTGGCACTACCAGCAACCATTCTCTACCTTCAGGATTTGGATTTTTCTTGTAGAGACACCCATTTTCTTCTTTAAAGTTCTGTGTAATTGAACGCTTGTTTCCACTAAGGTTCTCCTTAATATTCTCAATAAAATCATCCTTTTCGTCTATTATTTGATTCAGAAATAGTCTTCCATAATCCTCGTCCCATTCGTTTTCCGGTAAGGGTCCTCTAGATAGACCATCAGCGTCCAGATGTTTTTTCCTGATTTGTGTATAATTTCGAAATTATATTCCTGAATCTTCAGTGCCCATCGTGCTAATCGACCGGTCGGATCTTTTAAATTCTTAAGCCAGCATAGTGCGTGATGATCAGTGACGATTTTAAAGTGCCTTCCATATAAATAGGGCCGTAATTTTGATATCGACCACACTACAGCTAAACATTCCTTTTCGATGGTTGAATAATTTTGCTCAGGTTTATTTAGGGTTCGGCTCAAATATGATATTACCTTCTCTTCGCCACCGATATTTTGAATTAGTGTTGCGCCTAAGCCGATGTTAGAGGCATCTGTGTGAATGCAGGTGGCTGCATTTGGATCAAAGTGACCTAAAATTGGCGGATTTATAAGAGCTTTTTTAAGGTTTTGGAACGCTTCTTACTGTTTTCCTGTCCAGATAAATTGCACATTTTTTTCTGATGAGACTGGTCAATGAGTCAGCGATTAATGAGAAATCTTTAATACATTTTCTATAATATGAGCACATTCCTAGGAATGATTGCACTTCTTTGGCCTTCTTGGGCTGAGGAAAATCTCTAACGGCTTTGATATTATATTCGGCAGGTTTTATACCCTCTTTGTTGGTTATATGTCCAAGGATCTCAAGTTCCTCGAAAGCAAATCTGCATTTCTTGGCGTTCAGTTTTAAATTAGATTCGCTGAAGCATCTGAGGACAGCTTAAAGTATTTTAATGTGGGTTGGAAAGTCCGAGCTGTATATAATCACATCGTCCAGGTAGCAAAGGCAAATCTGCCATCTCAGATTTCCGAGGACATTGTCCATGTTCCTCTCAAAAGTAGCAGGGGCGTTGCATAGACCGAAGGGCATTACGTTGAATTCATATAACCCATGTGCCGTAGTGAAAGCCGTCTTCTCTTTGTCTCTCTCTTCAATATCGACTTGCCAATATCCCGATTTGAGATCTATTGCTGAGAAGAACTTGGATCCTTGGAGAGTATCCATTACATCATCAATTCTTGGGATTGGATAAACATCCTTTACTGTTACTTCATCTAATTTCCTGTAGTTCACGCAAAATCTGTATTTGCCATCTCGTTTTTTGACCAATATAACGGGAAAAGACCAGGGACTTGAAGATTGTCTAATTATTCCTTCTTCAAGCATCTCGTCTATTTGATCCTTTATGATGGTTCGTTCCTTAGCGCTTACCCGGTAAGGCTTGTGCTTTATCGGTTTTGCGTCTTCTGTATGAATCTGATGTTTTGCCAAATTGTCCTGCCTAAACTCGATGAGAACAAATCAGTATACTTGGCCAAAATTTGTTTTAACCTCTCTTGTTCTTTAAATGATAATTTTTTGTTTATTAGAAATTGTATTTCGTAATTTTCATTCTGCTTCTCTTTATTCTCTATAAAATTTACCCCTGCAGGAAGACTTCCATAAGCCAATGTTTGGTCTTTCATGATTTTTAAAGGTCGAGGATAAGGGTTCGTTATCCAGATATGGGTTTTCTTATCCGTGACAGTAAGCAAACTGCTTGTAATCGAAGACCATTTGTTTGAGTCAATCTGTTGTTCTCTTCGATGATATATTCGCCATCCTCTGCTCCTATTGAGGCCCTAATCAATCAAAGGCCGAAATATCTATTCCGTGTAGGAATAATCGTTTGTGTGTCATTACAAACATCCGCATAGAGGCAAGGCCGTGTATAATCTCTCCTTTCGTCCATTTGAATATTTTCTTGGCTCTTGTCTTGGGAAACTGATGGGTCCTCTTCTACGATCCTCACAAACTTGACTCTGCAATACCGCGCTACGTGTCCTGGCTTGTTACACTTGAAACATATTGGTCTCCCGTCTTCTGTCCTATTCCTGTTTGAATCTGAACTCTTATTGTATATTTTCCTTGGGTAGACCGGTTTTGGCTCAGGAATGGGAGTGTAAAATCGTCTAGGGGCAGATACCTGGGGCAGCGGCTTGTTCTGGTAGAACCTCGGAGCAGGGCCCTGGGGCTTGGGGGTGCTCTGGTAGTACCTCGGAGCGGGGGCCCGGGTGCTTGGAGGTGTTCTGGTCTGGTCTTCTGAACGACGGAGCGTTCTTTCATTGCTCTTGATGATGGGAACGAGGAGAACGTGGTCCATTATATAGAGCCTTTGACTTTTCTACACGTTCTTGATAATTATTTTCAAACAAATCCATCTTTTTACACAATCTTAGGAGTTCGTTGGTATTCTTAGGAGGGTTTAAGTAGAGGGCAAAAGAGTATTCTTTCTTTAACCCTCCAATAACCCAATTTATTTTATTCTCTTCTTCCATTTGGGGGTCGAACTTGTTGCACAGAACCAGGATATCCTCTGCAAACCTGATTGCAGGTTCATTCCACTGCTGCATTCTGTTTAGCCTCATCTTCATTTCTTCTTTGTTGGCGCCTGAGGCAAAATCCTGAATTAGGCGGCTCTTGAAATGTTCCCAGCTGGTAAAACTTATCTTGTGTAGGTCCAACCAGGTTTTGGCGCTACCAATCATATTCATGGCTGCATAGCGAGAAATAATATATTCTGCCCAGTGGTATAGGAAGCCAATTTCTTCGAGGGACTCAATCCATGGGCGAGGGTCTTCTGTTCCATCATATTTGGGGATGTCTATGTTGGGGTTCAAGACAACTGGGTCGGCACTTGCATCTCTACCAATTGTTGCACTGGGCTGCGGTTTGGCAGATTCTTCAGTCTTGTTTCTCTCCTCAGACGTGTCTTGCATCTTTCCAGAACGTTTCTCAACCATTCTACAAGGTTAAACCAGTCAATAATAAGACAACTATATATTTAGGTAGCACCTAGAAAGTCTCTTTATTTATCACATCAAAGTTTAAAGCAGGTGGGGTATTTAGTGTATCAAAATACAAATGTTTTATAATACATAATATTTTATAGTAATAATCTGTTTTATAAAAATAAATAAATGTATAATTTAAATTTTAAATATATTAAAAATAATATTATAAATAATTTTTAAAATACGCGCATTAATCATGATGCAACAATATATGAACCTTATCTCAGTACAATATCATATTTGTATTATTTTTCACAACGCATTGAAAGCCTATTTCATCTGATTATCTAACATATTTTGAAGAAGGAATCAAAGATAAAGGCGACGAGTTTTTTTATTTATGCGGTATAATATTTACAAGCTTTCTGACTATGAAGTTCTTAAACAGACTACTATACAAGAAACTAGAGAATAACACATTGGCCTTAAATACCCATTCTTGATTCCTCATAAAGCCTCTGGAACCGAATTTCGGTCATAGAGGTACAGTCTGCACCACGCTGACGAGGACCCAGCCTGAAACGTGTTCGTGGTTGACTTTTCTTGATTTATTCTCAGAATTTGTTCGGCCAAATATCATGGAACAAGTTAAATAAACATTTAATATATTTTTGTTCCACTAGATGGCACTCTGCCATCTAGAAAAGCTTATTTGAGCATAGTCAGGATATGCCTTTTTGGTTTTAATATCAACACCTTACTTTTTATATATATTTTATTATTTCTTCACGTATATATTATGTATATATATTATTCTCTAGCTTCTTGTATAGTAGACTGGTAAAGGACGTCATAGTACGAAAGCTTGTCAAGATTATAGCGCATAAATAAAGAAACTCATTGCCGTTAGATTTGATTCCGTCTTCGAAATCTTCTTCTTTCTTATCTCCACTCAATCATATAAAGGTATCAAGCTTGTAAAGCCTTCTTCTAAATAATGCCTGGCGATTCCATCTCTTGTAATATATTCTAATACTACAAATCTTCAATAATACTATCAATAAAATATTCTATGTGTGTTTTCTAGCGGCTGAGCTAAGGCCAACTTCAAGCCCTTCAAGAAAGATGTACAGCGCCGAAGAGCATAGACAAGTTTATATATACTAATTTTGTAACATTTATATATATTCATATATATACACACAAAATGTATTTATTATAAATAAATTTTACTATCAAACGCGCCTCATTTGGAAAATATGTCTCTTTATTGATTTCACACAATAAAACATTACTACACATAAAAATTGTAACAAATAAATTTACTGACAATGTGTTTATTTTTAATAATATCATCAAATATTATCTCTGCAGACCTTACTGCAATGATTGAGGTTATTGAATGAGAGGGTTTGGAATGAAAGTCAAGCCCCCTTATTCAATAACTTTATAACTAAGATTTCAAAAAATCATCTTTTTTGTAACAATAATTTCTACTGGCAATTTTTTCTTTTCAATAATATCATGAAATGTTAGCTCTACAGATCTTACTGAAATGATATAAGTTATTGAATGAGAGGGTTTAGAATGAAAGCCAAGCCCTCTTTTAATCAATAATTTTCTAACTTAAATTTCAAACAATTATCTTTTTTGTAACAATTAAATCCACTGGCAATGTGTTTATTTTTCAATAATATCATGATATGCTAGCTGTACAGATCTTACTGAAATGATATAAGTTATTTAATGAGAGGGTTTAGAATGAAAGCCAAGCCCTCTTAATCAATAACTTTCTAACTGAAATTTCAAACAATTATCTTTTTTTGTAACAATAAAACTACTGGCAATGTGTTTCTACAGACTTTACTGCAATTTGATATCGCTATTTGATGATATTGACTAACTTGAACTCTTCGAATAAAAATAGAAGGACGCATGCGTCCCCGAAAAAGCTTGCAAATAAAGTTCTTATAAGATACTCTTCTTGAATCATCGTTATATTTTGCTATTTTATGATATTATTGAGAAGGAACATATTTCTAGTGAATTTATTTGTTAATTATTTTATCGATAGATGGCAATATAATTTGTAAAATTACTACAAAATACAAACAAGAGTTATGGGTGTTGAATACCTACATAACATTGGCATAAAGAAGAACTAACATTAAAATATTCTTCAGGTGGCTTCAGCAATGGTCAAGTTAAGGTAACGATAGGTTTGTAGTCTTCCTTCAATAAAAAAAAAGAATACCAAACAAAAAAAAAACTATTTTAAATATTATTTTAAATATCCAATTTAGTGTAAGAAAATTAATCTACTAGTATATTATACTAATATATTTGTATATGAAAAAATTTATTCTAAAGTTAATAAATATAACAAATGTTAACTTGAACATTTTAATTCAGGGGTAACCAAGAGCTAGTAAGTTCCAAAAGAGGCAAGGGTCAAACCTTCACAATATTTCAATACGTCTGTTCACTATTAGTGTGTATGTATTTAATAAAAAAAATGAAGTCAAAATATTCAGGTCTAAAAAGATGAAAATATCATATTGTCCCAAATAAATCACCCTGTGTGTGATATTCAAATTTAAAATATATATAAAATTTGATCATTAATTAGAAAGACAGGTAATAAAAATCGTCGAGGTAATAAAAATATTTACTGGCCGAAGTATCTTTATTTTCAAGAAATATCAATGCCAGTCAGGCAGCCTCTATCTTTACGATTGGAAGACAGAATTTCAAAATTTTCATAGCAGTTATAAATATAACTCATTCAAAGTATGATACGTTACACAATAAGGTTCCCATATTTTTCTTAGTTTCTAAAAACAAAGAGGAAATTAAGAAAAAGGCATCTCATTATCGTGCAAATGAAAGTTGCTGATGGCTTGCCCCATCAGTCGGAATATCAACTATTCATTGATTTTTAATTATTCCAGAATCAGCTAAAAATCAACGAAAAGTCGATATTTATTCCTACAGAAAGCGCAAGCTATCAGTATTTTTATTCGCACGATAAATAAATAACTTTTCCTAATTTATACACCTTATTCAATTACAATTTGACATTTGTACTATATTTTTCATAGAGCAAATAAGTTTTTCGCAATGGCTCTCAAAATTTCTTTGATATTTTTCTAATAGCACTTTAATTATCAAAATTTTAACTTATCAAAGAGATTTCAACTTATCGAAGAGTAAAGAGTTAGAGAGAGAGAGAGAGAGAGAGAGAGAGGGAGAGAGTTCAGGAAAATCTGGAGAGTGAGGAATTCGAGGGTTCCATCCTTGGTCAAATATCGAACAAAAGAAAAGGCCATGTGAAGTCGAGGATTTACATCAATGTAAATAATCAATAAGTTACTTTAGAATATAACTCATTGTAAATAGCTCAACTTGATCAAATTTCTCTATTCACGATACTAATTAGTACAGATAACTTCATTAAATCCCCTTCCATAATTTCTTAACATATTGTAAATAACTATCTTGCGATTTCTTCTATCTGCTTTAGTTGTTGCTTATTTGTTTAATGTATATGTTTATTCAATGCTCCTTTTCTTAATTGTTCATTTTATTTTTAACAATTCTGTTACCTACACTACTACAATTATTGTAAATAGTTTCACGCGCAATTATCCAGATCGGATATAAGCGTGTCTCATTTACAACTGGTAATAAATAAATAAATCGTTTAACAGGATCCAACTTTCTTCTTAAATCAACTATTTTGAGTCTAATCGCTTCACGTAAACGACAAAAATATTCAAATATACGTATTTTTTCAAGAAACCTAAAGCTATCAAGATTTTTTAATTCGAAAATAAAAGTAACAAATCAATCTATGATTTTGTTTTTCTCGATCTTTTGGGTCTTGGTTTTCATTATTTGACTGGTGTTTTGTTTCCAAGTCATAGACATAAACCTATGTATCATTAACTGTGAGTATTCATTACAGCAAGAGTGTGTTATTCTGATATCTTTCTTAAATAATTTCATCAATGTAAAGTCTGAACTCTCGTTGTTCCATTGAAAACATTTTGGGGACAAAACGAGCTAGGTCGAACTTCGTCTCGATTGTATCTGATCGTCCATTTTTTTAAGTCGTCGTAACAATTGAAAACCTTTCCTCTTTTACTGAATTTGAAGCAAATTTTAATAGCGATTTGTTGATCAATAAACTATTATTTATATTATGATGCACTAGCGGGCAATCTGTTATGAAAATTCGAATTAGATTCTTAAGATTCTTTTTAATATTACACAATTAGTAAATTAAATTTTATTGCCCTCTATCGTTAAAATTTTACACAAATAAATTTACTGGCAATGCGTTTCTTTTTTAAATCTCTACAGACCTTACTGCAATCATATCATTGCAGTAAGGTCTGTAGAGATTTAAAAAAGAAACGCATTGCCAGTAAATTTATTTGTGTAAAATTACACAATTAATTTCAAAAAGAATCTTACGCGTCTCAAATAGTTTCGAATTTTCAAAACTATTATTCAAAGAAACGTTTTCACATAACTTTCTGGCAACACGCTCGCTTCATACAAATATTCAAATCAAGTGGAATGGGGCCATATTTTGATTTAGATTATTAAAAATCTCAGGTCATTGAGATTACAAGAGATTATTACAAAATTTATATTGTCAAATTTTCAATACTTTTCAAAATACAGCCTTATACCATACTTAATGATAACACCTTGTATATTATATAAGGGCACCTTTCCTATTTAAATATGCACCAGACAATAAAATTTCGAAATTCATAATCCTTTTATCATATAATTTGGAAAAGAAAATATAATTATTTTTATTATTGGATCTCATGTACTTTTGCGACTCAATGTCCTTCTTACACACATAAACCTTTTTCACCCTTAGATGACATTTAGTAAGTCATCAATACTATATATATCTTAGAGTATTGATGACTAACTTAATTTCATCTAATGGTGAAAAAGGTTTATGTGTGTCATAGACATTTTTATTTACGATAAATATATTTTAAATGAAGAATGTTCATGTTTAAATTCCAAACGTAGATAATACTGTAAAAGAAGCCTTTTTAACAAGTTAAAGATAATTATACATATATGTAATATTGTTTCAAATGATCCTGCCGATGTATGGATGAACTGGTAGTCGTGTACATGAAGCGAGTGTTGATGCTCTTCCCACACGCGGACAACAAGAAGCAGAGGCAGGGCTAGATGTTAGCACCGACAGTGATCGGGGACAGCCCAAAGGACAGAGGTAGAGGCCATGACACAAACTTGGATGCCTATCACTGAGACATGGAGAGAGAGACCGAGAGAGACAGAAGCGTTCTGCCGAAGGACACACTTTAGAACATACTGCCGCTGAACCCCCGGTAAAACCTGTCCTATTTACAGGTGTCGTCTATAAAAGGTTCCTGGAGGGGTCCCCTACCTGGGCTAGGCGTTGGCTTTTTCCTCCTCTCTGGCCCGCAGCTGACCGCTCTTTGGATCTTTATTTTGACGTCACCATTTTCAGTTTAAATACACATAGGGGTGTTCAGGTTATATGAATAAAGTTATAGCATATATACAAAATATGGGGGGGGGGGGGTAGTAAATAGTAACAGTGTACATTTTGATAGAAGGGTATAATATTATAAAGTATCGGCTCTAACTAATTGGAAGATATGTGAAATATACTAAAAGTGTCAATATAATACAGTTTAAAATATTTTTACAATTTATATTTTTACTATTTACAATTAATATGGCGCCTCTGCCAGCGCTGCAGAGTTTGGTGGAGAATCGCCAGCGGGTCTCCAGCGACAACATTTTACAAGTCAAATAAATATTGACATAATAAATAAGGAAAATAGGGTTGAAACCATTGAAAGAAACCAAACCCTAGATCCCTCAATGATCATATTAAAATGTAAAAACTTGGAAGGATTTTTTATTATAAGCAAATATTGAATGTATATATGCTGGAAATGTTAGATTGATAAAAATCTAGCTTAGCTTTCTGAGGGCGGCCACCGCGGAAGACAAGCAGTGCGCATGTGCTGTAGATGGCTATAAAACGTAAGAACGGTTGATCCGAATTGTAACAAAGTATGCAAATTTAATGCGCGTCAAACATTTGATATGTAAATTTTATAAATTAATTAAAGTTAAAAAAATAAATTTTCTATCAGAAAGGTTGAAGTGGTGCTTGTTGATCCTATCTTGAAATACGTTTTATTGTCAAAGATTATTCAAATTCTTGAAGATGTCTTTCAAAGGTAAGAATTTTCTTTATCTAAGCTACACCAAAGGTTAAAGATTAATTTATAATCGTATGAAAAATAACAATACAATTTTCCATAAACATTTATTACCGATAAAGACTAAAGTAAAGTGTATGAGTTTTATTTTCAGAAGAGTATTTAAATTCTTTAAGCTACATCAAAAGTTAAATTTATAATCATATGAAAAATACAATTTTTCTTAAACATTTACTACTGCTAAAGACTAAAGTGTATGAGTTTTATTGTCAAACAGTATTTAAATTCTTGAAAATTGTCTACCAAGGTAAGATTTTTTTTTATCTATGCCACTCTACAAGTTCAAGTTAAATTTCTAATAATAAGCAAAATACAATTATATTGTCCTTAAACATTTACTACTGCTAAATACTAAAGTAAAGTTTATAGGTTTAATTGTTGAAAAGTATATATAATCTTGAAGATTGTCTACCAAAGGTAAGATTTTTATCCAAGCTACACAATTTGAAGCTAAATTTAAAATCATAAGCAAAATAACAAAATTGTCCTTAAACATTCACTAATGCTAAAGACTAAAGTAAAGTGTATAAGTTTTATTGTCACAAAGAGTATTTAAAGTCACAATTAAAAGTTAAAGGTAAATTTATAATCATAAGCAAAAAAACAAAATTGTTCTTAAACATTCACTACTGCTAAATACTAAAGTGTACAAGATTCATTGTCAAAGAGTATTTAAATTCTTGAAGTTACATCAAAAGTTATTGTTAAATTTATAATCATAAGCAAAAAAAATTGTCTTCAAAAATTTACTACTGCTAAAGACTAAAGTGTACAAGTTTTATTGTCAAAGAGTTTTTAAATTCTTGAAGATTGTCTACCGAGGTAAGATTTTTTTTATCTAAGCTACACCTCAAGTTAAAGAAAAATTTATAATCATAAGTTAAATAAAAATTAAATTGTCTTTAAACATTTACAACTCCTAAAGTCTAATGTAGAGACGCGGCCCGAAAATTGTGTTAATATCTAATTGAAATTTCTATATTCAACAAGCTATTATTAATTTCCATATATGAACCTACTAGCCGAGTGGCTCGGGCAACGCCCGGGTTTTACCCGACTGGACCCGGCTTCGCCTGAGTAGTGTTCGAGCGAGGTTTACTCATGAATGAATAGAGGCCCCAACTGTTTGTAAACTCAATGTAATGAATTTTCTTTCAGCAAAATGGAGATAAATTGCAAACAGCAATATCAAAAATGCGTGTAAAAAAATCTGAAATATAGGATCCATTTCACAAACACATCTAATGAATAGAGTGCTGTTTGGAGGAGTGGTCTAAACTGTTAATTTTTAAAAACCATGACCCGGGGTCATCGAATGCAGATTCAGACACTTTGTTCTGAAAAAAAAAAAATTGCCCCAATGGCTCCTGATTCTTGAAAAAGTCCAACCCCTCCAGTGAGTGCAAGTAACCAAACTGGGCTTTTATTCTTAAAAATAAAAAATAATCTAATGATTAGTGTGAATAAAGGAAAATGGTCGGCACAACCTGAAAATTTCACTTTGTCCACTTCACTCTCGGCTGTCCAAGAAGAAACAGCTAGAGCAAACATTTTAAAGGGCACCTAATCCGGCATTTACATATCTAAATAGTTAAGCAACTTTTATAAATGTAATATATTTCTGCAATATTGAAATACCTGGACTTGGAAGAATTTTGTATTAGTTATTGTTGCAGTTTTAGAAAAGTGTGGGAAATTGGATATTTTAACAAAAGAATATAATTTTTAAAATGGTATATAAAATAAAAAGGAAATTTGCATAATTTTCTAATAGTCAAGGGCAATTGTAAAAATACCAAAAAAGCAAGACCAAATTAAAAAATATATATATATGTGTGATGTTTCAGTAACAGCATTGTTGCCATATAAAGACAAAATTACTGAATGTATTCAGTACCTTTGTCTGAAGATAGCCAAAATGTAACTGAAACCACACATAATGTAATTATTTGTATTCGGTCTTGCTTCCTTTTTTTTTAATCATCCCTAGTACGCGTGGTACAGGCCATGATAACCATGGTGGGTAGGTAGCGACTGCTTTTACTGTAAGCGCACCACATGTCTACAAATGTGATACATTGCTACCAGCTAAATTCATTTTCACTATGGTGTGATTTCCACATGATGGATCTGTAGACACATTATAAGCTTAAGGTAGCAAACAGTACTTTCACATTATATAAATATCAATGCCAAAATCCAGAGTTATGATAGCATGTTGCAGTGTAATGTAGACCTGCAGGATGGGAAAAAGCAATATTATTTCCGGCTTTAATTTGAAAAAGTATTATGAAACGTTAAAAATATAATCTTAACTTTTGAAGCATGAAAAAATGCTAACTTGATGTGTATCAATTTAGTCTAAAAACAAACGGCATGTAAAAGTAAGCACCAATCGAAAGCATTTATTAGCTCTAACAGTGCTGCCCCCAGCGGTAAAAGACTGGAGCTAACGCTTCACGGGTTGGTAAAGTTTCTGTTAATATTACATTAACTTAACAATATTCCATGTCTTGCTAACACAAATTTTTTAAAATAATATGCATAAAAATAATGCAATTCTAAAAATCATAAATGAGGCATCATTAAATTAAATGGGAGAGAAATGGTGTTCCAAATTTCTTTTTTGTTGTAAAACTTTGACCTTTATATTTTTACAAATTCTTAATGTACATAACCCAAATCAAATTGTCTATAAAATTCTGCAAACAAATATAATATTATAGAGGCATGAAAATACTAATGGTGTAAAAATCAAAACAGCAAAGTTATCCTGATAAATGCAATGAGCTATGATAAGGTGTGTTGCAGGCTAACAAAAACTTTAATTGAACCAGAAATGTTGATACCATAAAAAAAAAACACAATTTTCAAGAATAGAGTTATGTAAATGAATTAAATGTGAAAAAATTAAAATAAAATAAAGTAAAAAAAGCTTTATTGATGAAACAACAGTAGAGCAATAATGATAACAAATTATGTATTTACAAAAGTCAAGCTTCCCAAAATCATTATTCGAAGAAATCTCTTTAAAAATGGTCAAAATCTAGATCAAAGCCCCCTGATAAACAATATTGCGTGTCTTGCTAAAAGTATAACTAAAGACAAATAAATATTTAGGGCTGGAAACACGGGAGCATGCTACATAGAGTTGCCCATGCGAGAAACAGGGAGACTCAAGATGCACACCAACTACTTGCAATGTTTGACCCTGAGACTTATTAATTGTCATAGCAAAGGCAACCATAACTGGGAATTGCAAGCGTCTAAACTTAAAAGGCAGATCATTTGGAATAATAGGTATTCTAGGAATAAGGACCTCTTCCCCTCAAAAAGAGCCAGTTAAAATCCGAGCCTGGAGAACATTAGTGCCCATTTGAGTGATGCATAATCTAGTGCCATTGCAGAGATGGGGTGTATCAAGGTTTCGTATTAAAATTACTGGCACACCAACTTTTAGTACAATTTTGTGTGAAGGTGTACCAGACAATTCTAGTGAATTCAAAAATTCAGGGGGATACGACACAGATTCATCAGGATCAACCATTGTATCAATTGATCTATAGATTTTGCTTTCACCCGGGATTGAATTTAATATTGTATTATTTATTTCTAGCACAGTGCTATTTTTGGGGGCTAAAATAGTGCGGGCACATAACCATTCTTCAGATAAATAGTTTACACCTATATTAGGGAAAAACCTTTTCATACAGACTTTCTGAAGATTCCACCACTTGGCAAAAAGTATTTGAAAACTGGATATTACCCTCGGAATCAGTTTCTAGTTGACCTTCTCCTATCTTTAAGAGTTCGTCTGCAAATTGTGCAGCAGTGGTATCATTATGGAGTTGAACTCTTATGTTGACTGTGAGGTGCATTTTCACAATATGGCTCCAATGATAAGAAGACTTTAAACAGGCATTCAGCTCATCAGCAGGTGTACCTCTAGTGACTACTGGAAGAGTCTGTCGGAAATCACCGGCCAAAAGCACTACTAAACCACCCATGGGTTGTGGATCATCACGGTATCTTGTAATGTCCGATCAAGGGCTTCCAAGGCAATTTTATGGGCCATGGTGCACTCATCCCAAACCAGCAACTTACAGCTACGTAAGAGTGAAGCTTTATCACTATTTTTTCGTATATTGCAAACAGCAGTCTGGCCCTCTGCAAAAGTCAGAGGTAATTTCAGCACTGAATGTGCAGTTTTTCCGCCCGCAAGCAATGTTGCAGCTATCCCTGAGGAAGCAACAGCAATGGCAATATTTTGTTCCTTCCTAATCATTGCTAATAGAAGATTCAAAAGAAATGTTTTACCTGTTCCCCCGGCGCATCTAAAAATATAATTATGGGTTGTGACAAATTAATTTTTGCTAAGACAGCATCAAAAACTCTTATTTGTTCTGGCAAGAGTTTGGGCAGCGCATGGATGCAACATTGTCTTCAAGTTCTGCCGTATCATACGCAAGTTCTCTCAAAATGTCAGAATTGGTAACCACATTTCTCCTGGGTGCTACTAAGCCTAATTCCTGCAGTTTCTTCCCACATATAGATACGACACGATCCTCAATGTTACACAATGTTTCATTATATATCAGATCATTATACCTGATGGAGGAATCGAGAATCTGATAACGATGAAGAATATCACTTGCCATCTCATCTCTATAGGTAATCCATAACTGCTGAGGGTTCGAAATTGTGCACGTAGAAATTAATATGGCAAACAATTGCCTTACTCTTGTAGGAGCCTGACAAAGAACGGCCTCATCCATTGTGACAACCCAATAGTTATCATTCTCCAATAATCCAAGAGCTGCGCATGTTTCTCTAAATGTTTCGTATTGACTGCCATTAACAATCTTCAAATATGCGAAGGAAGTTGGTCCCTTGATGTTATGTAGTAACATACGTAAACAAAAGCATTCAAAGTTACTGACATGCACAGCGTAAACCCGTCCAATAGTGTCTGATCTCTTCACTCCAGGCTGCCCTTCGACCAGCTTGCCTTGAACGCGCCTTCTCCATTCGTGGGCAGAAGAATTCCAAGTGTAGTATTGGGGAACATCTGGATAGAGCAGGGTCCTAGCAAAGGAATCAGTTTGGCATAATGAAAAAAATGCAGTCAGGGTTGTCCTTGGTGGATTACGCATTCGATGGGCAAGAGTGTTTTGATTGAAATATATCCATTCTCCATTCTCAAGATGCACAGCTAAATGGATAACAGCTGGATGGCGTTGGTGTAAAGTTAAGCTGAGAAGACGCCAAACAGCTTCATTGCTGCTTATGTATCTGGCACACTGATACATTCGCACCTCATTTTGAGGGTCAGGACCTCTACCTTCTCTGCGTAAATTAATAATAGCTTGATCACTGCCCTTATTGACATATTTGCAAATATATTTTATTGCCTTAACAGAACTACAGTTCTCAACATTGATATGTGCACAAAACATCTTCGATAGCAATGGAGAATAAGGCACCACCCAACGATCGTCAATTGTGACCTCTTCGCGTCCACGTATTTTAACCTTTGCAGTAAAGCCACCTGCTTCAGGTGCGCGTCTCCTATATAAAGGATAACCATTCTCATTAGTCTGGGTTTCCAGCAAAAACTGTTTTGGATATTTTTTAGAACAGCTACTATTCTTCATACAGGGGGACACAGGGTTGTACTCACCGCAAGGCCCATGTATCATATTCTTAACCACAATGTTATACAATAGCGGGTCTTGAATAGGATCTGGAAACTCAGCACATATAACAGAGTCTATCTGAGTGGGACGGAGCTTATTTGCTAGCCAAACTAATATGTGAGCATGAGGAAGTCCCCTTTTCTGCCATTCAACAGAATACATCCACGCAACTGTTGCTCCATACAATTGGCCTTTTGTTAGAGCCCCAATAAATTTAACTAATTTTTGCCGAAAAACCCGAGCTGTGATATCATGTCTATCCAGCTGTTTTTGTCCTGGTAGCAACGCTGCAGATAGCTCTTCCCAAGAGGGGTTACTTGTAAAAGTAATAAAAAGATCTGGACGCCCAAATTTCCGAACATAACAAAAAGCATCCTGCGTATATTCTGCCAAATACCTGGGACTATTGACAAAACTTGATAGTAAAATGATCCTTTGACCCAAGCTATTAGGGTTAATATTTGCATCAGTTGACAGGGCATCGCGCAAATGAATATAACTCTCTGCACGCAAGTTTCTCTGGTGCAGCGTAATATAGCGCAAACGTTCACTTTCTACCTTCGCATACATATCGACCAGGAATTGATGAAAGAGCTGGCCAAATTGAACAATGACATTTGGACTATTTCGGCGAACCATAATAAAATAGCCATAAAAATCCATAGAAGACACTTTACTTGACAAAGGCTGTCTAGTGTTTGGGTCGATCTGAGGAATATGAAAAGAATATCCTTCTTGGCCTTTCCAGAAAATTAAAGGATATTGAAGGGCATCATAAAAGCGATGTGTGTCGCTAACATGTTGCAGCAAATTATCGCGCTGATGTAAAACAATGTCACGTGAGCCAAACTGATTACCAGCTAAGACAACCGCAACCTCATTAGCTGTAGGAGCATTATACCGTCTAGGATGTTGACCAGGAGGTGTCCGATCAAAATTTACAACAACTCTGTAGGCATCACTGGGGAGATTTTCAAGTGCAGTTTTAAACTGTTGAACCAGTAGATTGTGTTGGTGCAACATGCGCTGCAAACCCTGTACAATATTACGACGTACTCCCTGTATTTGCTGGCATCTTCGATCAGTCTGAATATCATCATCATCATCATTGCCCATAAAATAGATCTGAAGAAATCTACTTGGCTGGTTCTCAGATGGCATAAGTGAACCTATTCTGTGGTAGACCTGGCCTTGGATAGAAAATGTGGTTGGAAAAGTAACAGAGTGGGTTTGGTTTTCAGCTCCAAATGATGTCATCAGAATTCTCTCCAGATAATAGGCTGCGAAGTGGCTCGGGAGGTAAGTCAATTAATGGCAAACGGACTTTCCCGTTTGAACAGCACTTTCCAGAAGACTCATCTTTCCATCTTAAGGCCCCACAAAACCTGCATGTAGTGTCCATAATCCCAAGGGAAATTAAAGGGTGCTTAAAGTATTCAACAGCAACAGAATAATTAAAACCTGCATTTTCCATAGAAGACCAAACGCTGCTGAAAAAATTATTTGTTCTAGTATTCCTCCGAGTAGAAGAATATATTTCTGAATGAGCCTGTAAGCGAGAATGGATGGGATCAGGTGTCTCTAACGACCGCACAGCGGCTTGACGCGCAGACTGTGCACGCAATCTTCTAATATTCTGTCCTCTGGTTTCGCGCAGTCTGTAAGCATGCTGAACCCTAGAGCTATTGGAACGCTGAGAAAGATTGCTTCTCCTATGGCTTGGCATACCTACAAACACAAAGCATTAGTAAAAATAAAAATAAGGATAACTGAAAAATGTAAAATATCAAGGGCTGAGAATGAAGAAAAAAATTAAAAATAGTGTATTAAAATAAGCTCGACTCATGACTAAGGCCAAAATAAAAAAATGCATAGAAATAATCTGGAAGGAGGGGAAAAATGCATAAAACTCAGTGAAAACGTAAAACAACTGATTAAAAAAAATCAAATGGAAGAAGACGTAAAAAAAAAAGTATAATTTGCTGAAAAAATATGCACAATAAATAAATGAGCAGCTACATATTAGGAAGCAGATAAATATAAATACTACCTAAACAAATGACAGCAAAAAAAAGACAATGGAAGAAGGCCTAAAAAAAAAAGTCTAATTTGGTTGAAAAAAACTGCCCAATAAATTGAGCGTATATAGATATATATGAGCAGCTACATATTATGAAGCAGATAAATATAAATACTACCTAAACAAATGACAGCAAAAAAAAAAGACAATGGAAGAAGGCCTAAAAAAAAAAAGGCTAATTTGGTTGAAAAAAACTGCCCAATAAATTGAGCCTATTGCTGAAAAAATATGCACAATAAATATGAGTAGAACATATATAGATATATATGAGCAGCTACATATTAGGAAGCAGATAAATATAAATACTACCTAAACAAATGACAGCAAAACAAAAAAAAAAAAAAGACAATGGAAGAAGGCCTAAAAAAAAAAGTTAATTTGGTTGAAAAAACTGCCCAATAAATTGAGCTTATATAGATATATATGAGCAGCTACATATTATGAAGCAGATAAATATGAATACTACCTAAACAAATGACAGCAAAAAAAAAAAAAAGACAATGGAAGAAGGCCTAAAAAAAAGTCTAATTTGGTTGAAAAAAAACTGCCCAATAAATTGAGCCTACCCCTAAAAAAAGCAGTTATTAAAAATGTATAGAAGCTGCTTACAATATAAAATATTGCATGGAACAAACATATATAGTAAAATATATGTAGCAAGCTATACAGAAAAAAACATAATTAGAAATTAGAAAATTATTTCTAAACAATAATCTAAATCGTAAATGATTATATGAATATATGATACAAAATGAATATTCCTTTTATGAGAATCAAACAGTATACCTTTGTCTAATTTGTATGAAAAAACTGCCCAATAAATTGAGCCTACCCCTAAAAAAAAGCAGTTATTAAAAGTGAATAGAAGCTGCTTACAATATAAATGCTAATAAGTATTAAACTATTGCATGGAACAAACATATATAGTAAAATATACGTAGCAAGCTATATAGAAAAAAAACATAATTAGAAATATATAAATATATATAATCTTATCTTTCGAAATACGCAACGTGTAATAACAAAACGTGTATTAACCAATCACAATCAAGTTCGTCGCGACCAGTGCGGCGCCAAGCGGCAAAAGGCGGGAACTAATCCATTTCAGTTAAAAATTAAAAAAAAAAAGTAAATTAACCTTTGTAGTTTTTTGAATAGCCTATATGTTAAACGAAATCTTCAGCTACCTACATGCGAAATTCCATAATGATTGAGCCAGTAGATTTTGCGTGATGCGATAACAAACATCGATTTCGCATTTCATTTTTATAGATATAAGGATAATACATTTCAGGAAACTTTTCTTTTATGAATATGTGTATTTTGGTTATACGGGGTTCCAAAATTAAAAACATTATTGTTTAGATTTCGATAAATATATTTTAAATGATTTATATTGCCTCGATTGTACTCAATGGCGTTCACACCCATATTCTATCCTTTTCGCACCCAATCTTTACATAAAATTGAATCAATAAATATGATTTTGATAGGGTGCTCCAGGATATTTCTTTCTTAATATGAAGTAATTTTTAAAAAATACATCTAATATTCGCAGAATTATGAAATTGAGTAATAACAATATATTTTGAAGGTTAATTCGAATTGGGGCATCAATTTCAGGTGAAATAGGAAAAGTAAAAGTACATCTATTTATAGGATATTTTTGATTGGGATTATAAAATGTCTATATAAGAGGGATTTCGGTTACAAGACACAATTGACAATTAACCTAATTTTATAATCTTGTCAATACATGCAAAAATCAGACATAACTATTTTAAAATGATAATTATATATACAAAACACTATGTACAATTAAATGGCGCCTCTGCCACCGCTACAGAGTTTGGTGGAGAATCGCCAGCGGGTCTTCAGCGACACTACGTATTTCGCCATCTACGAAAAATACGTAGATCGCATGTCTCGCCGCTGAGGAGATGGCGATGGCGTGGTCCATGAGACCAACTGGAAAGATCCAGGACTGCAGGTCCGGCCAATGATGAACACCTCTCGGATGACAGGGTGAACGGTTTTTAGGTTTCAAGATGAAATGAGTTAGCCTTTTTCATTTTTGTTTCAATTGTTAAGAAAACCTGGATGGAACAAACACATGAAACATGGTTAAAATTTGATTAGGAATTCTTTTTGTATAACACTGTTGTATGGAAACAGTCTTAAATACGGAATATACTAAATATATGATGGAAGGGGATATATCATTTTTTATGTCTTCAATGTTTTATTTCGTGATTAAGTGGACAAAAAGATTAAAAAATTAATATTATTTGATAAGGAAGTCTTTTTGTTGAATACTCTGTATGAAAACGGTGTTGATTATGAAATATGATATTTATTGGCGACGTAATAACCTTACAGATGCGTCCTAGAGAATTAAAATGACTGACGAATAATAATCAGGATGTGGCATTCTTCCACATGAATAGTACCCTATCTTTTGCACAATTTATCATCACTTTAGATACGCATTTGTATAAAAAATACATTATTTCCCAAGAACTATTGATTTTGAATATGCACATATATAAATATATCTTTGTAGTTAACAACGCAAATTTTCGTATATTGCTACTCAGAGAGACAAAACAACTCCATTTTAAAATTTAGAAAAAAAATGTTTTAGCTTGATTTTAAATCTTAACCCCGAATTGACAATATATTTAAATATCTGAATTAAAATACTTCAATTTTATTTTAAAATGAATATAGTGTTCTAATTGTGATAAATATATTTTGAATATTATGATATATGTGAGAAATAGAATAGGGGTTTTTGTTGAAACAGAAATTTCTGAAAAATCCCTTGGTATGATGCGAAAGCGATAGAGAAGGCCAATAATATAATTTAATTAAAGTTTCTTTCGCGTGTAAATCATGTAGCCATATCCACACCATTGTTCAATTCTTCTAAACTATAAAACTCAGTTATTTTGGCGTTTTATGTTCGTATGGTGTTCGCATAAGAATTCCATTATCTTATAATATTTTTAAAAATCAATTGAAAATAATATTTGCAAAATACTGCAAAATTAAAATTATCCAATATCACATTTTACAAAACCAACCAATAATTTGTGTATATTGGAAATATAGAGTGTGGGACAGATTGAGAAGGGATGTTTGTCACGCTGGTGGGCAAAGTGGATGGTGCCCTTCTGAGATATACGATATTATCTCAAGATTAAGAGAAATGATTCGAATTGATGTGATAATACAAAAAAAAATATTGCACTTTTTAGTTCCTGCTTAACATTTAGAAGAAGTGTATCGCATATATGCAAATACTTAATTTTAATTTTATACCCAACAAAGGAATGGAAAATTATGCAGGTAACTTACGTCTTATGGTTAGGACAGATCAGGTTAGTCTTCCAGTGGAAAACCGTGATGCAGTTATCCGTGGTATACATGAAGGCCGGTAAGCCCTGCCACATACACGGCGGTTAGTGTCCGGCGCTCGCTCCACGGTAGATCTCGATACGTACCACCCCGGCATTGTGCCACATACACGGCGGTTAGTGTCCGGCGCTCGCTCCACGGTAGATCTCGATACGTACCACCCCGGCATTGTCTTCACAGATGAGGTTAATCATGGATCTGCGGTATTTCAAGATTTTTCTCGTAGTTGTGTTTTGTCTCTCTCTTATATTGCCATCGTAAAGTCTTTAAAAATTGCGCGCGGCATGAGACGCTCGCGGACGCACCTTGAAGAGCTCTCCGTGATAAACATTTTACAAGTCTAATTTTATTCGTATTATATAATGCATTTAAAAATAACCTTATATAATCACATAAACTTTATTGGATTTAGCCGGCAACGCTGTTGAAGGTGGACGTGCGTCGCCTCGCTCTACAATTATTGGTAACCAACATGTGAATGCCGCTTAGATGTTGAATCACCAGAGCATCTTCTTTTAACTCGCCCTCTGACTAATCAAATTGTATGTAGATGCTTTGAAACATTACCTAATTCTCTTTGTGTATATACTCTATCTTATGAGAACTTTGTTAAGTTTAGAACTATTTGTACAATAATTTACAAAACACTACTAAACCATCGTGTAAATAATTAATCATATATATGTAAATAATACTGGCACAGCACAATAGTCTTTTGGACTTCGTGCTTTTTGTAACAATAAATAAATTAATTAATAAAAATCAAGAACTTGAGAGTATTTTCATTTAATTCTCAAATTGTAGAAAAGGGATTAATAATATCCGAGCACATGAAAATAATTATTGGAAAATACTGCAATATTAAATTAATATCAATATATGCAACACCAACGAAGAATATTTCTCTATATATATATATATCGTTAATATATTTAAGACTAGCCGAGTGACCCGGGAAAAGCCCCTGGTTTACCCATAGGGCTCTGAAAACACATTAAGAGAATATATGGTTGCCTAAAAATTTAAATTGTTATATTCTGATTTCCAAGAAGCAGCATTTAAACTAAGGTTAAGTAAAATAACTTCATAAGAGATCAGTATTGTCAAATTTCTATATCAATTTGAGAATAGGTTCATAGTATTCACAATAAACCTACATTAACAACGTATGAGACAGCACAGTGAGAAATGTGTACAAAGGTAGGAAATCAAATGGAAGGCCAAAAATGATACGAATTAAAATAGTTTATTAGCGAACAAATAATACAAATAATTTCTGCTAGGTGAAAACTATTTATACAAACTATACCTGCAAACTAAGAAATATAGACTACCTCTCTGTATTAGGACCACTATTTACAGTAGCAGTGCATCTTATTACCTTAGTAATAGGTGTAATTAATAACAACATTGGCATTGGTAAAAGGTTTGATTAAATATATATTCAAAAGGAAAAAAAATCAGAAAAAAAAAAAAAATAGAAAACAATACAAACAATATTACAGTCAAGACAGACACACTACATATTATTGGAATATACTCATCTTTAGAGGACATCATGAAAACTATAATTCCAGTTTCATATGAATATATACGTGGGTTCAACTTTACATGTATGCTATCCAAAGTTCGCACAAATGGAAAAGCCACATAGAGCTGTACATGCGTAAACACAGGCTCTTTGTTAAGGCACGATAGGTCAGATTGAAGAAACCTCCTCTTAACAAGTAAGACTTTTACCCAAAGTCTTGATATTATTTGGACTGCTTCGGGTGATCAAGCGAGAAAGAAAATAACGAAGACAAAAACCAGCGGCTACACTCGCAAAGCTCTCGCTCTACTAAGAAACTCTTTATTTCAACAACACGGCTCAGTTATATACAAAAGGAAATTTTCATAATAATAATAATCCATACATTAAATAGAAAATCTACATTTCCAGTCATACATTCAAAAGATATATTTACATATTGTATGTTACGACTTTTAACATACCCCCACCTTACTTTTTTGTAAAAAGAAAAAAATCCGTTCCACCGTGATGGGGGGATCCAGGCAGGTGGGACACCGTTGCAGGGAGCCCAGGTTCTTATCCAAAAAAAACATCTTCTCCTCGGCACACTGCGGCACCCTCTCCATACACACCACCGGAGATTACCCCTTAAGCGTCCATCTTCTTCTTCCAAAGGAATCGGAGGTAGTACCAATCATTTTCCTTGATGGCCATCACCTGGAAATATCTCCCCATGTCGGCCAAAACTCCGTACTTATTTTTCCGAAGTTTTATCCCTATTTCCGGGATTCTCCTCAGCAGAATGGGTCTCCTCCTCAAATACCGTCTTAAGGCGCGTGCGCCGTGTCCTCGACAGGAAGCGCCGTCACATACTGGCCGTATAGGCGTCGTTTCGGACCCACACCCAAATACAGGGCGATCAGGATACCAGTATCCTTTTCCCTCAGGTGGATTTTCATTAACTCCTTCGATGAACCCATTTCTTCCACCCTTGAATCAGTACCCTCAGCTACTGCTCTAGAATTGCTCACCGGTTTATAACCTTAATTGCAGTCTCAGAATCCTTTACTCCGTCGTCCTTAGGCTCATCTTCAGAATCATTTACTCCGTCTCCCTTAGGCTTATCCTTAGAATCCTTTATTCCTTCGTCCTTAGCATTTGCTTCAGATTCCTTTACTCCGTCGCCCTTGGGCTCATCTTCAGAATCCTTTATTCCGTCGCCCTTAGGATTCACTTCAGAATCATTTACTCCGTCTTTGAGCTCAGCTTCAGAATCCTTTTCTTTAATAGCATTCACAGCACCTTTTTTGCCCTCATATTCAATATCTATTATAGAGGGAGCTGGACAAGCTTCCTTTAGCATTCTAGCTTTAGCTAGAGTAGGCTTCACATCCGTAGCTCTAGCAGTTTTTACTGAATCCTCTTTTTCCACGCCTTCAATTTCATTTTTCATGGACTCTTCCGGGCTTTTCGATAGAGATGTAGAAGTATTCTGAAGTTTGATAACTTTCTGATTATCGGTTTCTGAATTCGGAGAGGCACTAGATGCCCCTGGTGGAATTTGAGAAGTCTTGGCCTGAGCATCCATATCCTGCTCACGCATTACGCGAATTCTGGCCTTTAAATAATATCTTTCCGTGATGTAGATTTCACAATCCTCAAATTCTTTATCAATTTCATCGTCAGTAGCCTCAGCTTTGGCTAATAAAATTTCCTGGTATTGTTCGTTCAATACCACCAGCTCCAAATAGAGAGATTCCAATCTCTCAAATTTTGCATATATGCCTCTTTTATCAACAAGAGGATCCCTTAACTCTATATTCATATCATTTACCACTTCGGTAAAAACGCCTCTTATCGCCTCTCTACGCCTTCTGCTAACATCCTCCATCTCATCTTGTAGTTTCTTCAACTTCTTTGCCTTTGAGCTCCCCTAAACCTTTAACAAAGGGCTTTTTGAGCTCCTTTTAACCTTGAGCTTCACTGAGCTCTTTTTAACCTTTAACAAAGGGCCCTTTGAGCTCCTTTAAACCTTGAGCTTCGCTGAGCTCTTTTTAACCTTTAACAAAGGGCCTCTTGAGCTCCTGTTCCCTTGAGCTTCTTGAGCTTCTGTTCCCTTGAGCTTCTTGAGCTTCTGTTCCCTTGAGCTTCTTGAGCTTCTGCTTCTTGAGCTTGAGCTTCTTGAGCCTCTGTTCCTTTGAGCTCCGCAGATTCTCACTCTCCCTCTGCTACTCGGCAGGCTAATTCTTCCTCTGCTACTCGGCAGGCTAATTCTTCCTCTGCTACTCGGCAGGCTAATTCTTCCTCTGCTACTCGGCAGGCCAATTTCTTCCTCTGCTACTCGGCAGGCTAATTCTTCCTCTGCTACTCGGCAGGCTAATTCCTCCTCTGCACTCGGCAGGCTAATACTTCCTCTGCACTCGGCAGGCCAATACTTCCTCTGCACTCGGCAGGCCAATACTTCCTCTGCACTCGGCAGGCCAATACTTCCTCTGCACTCGGCAGGCTCTACCTTTCAACCTTGAGCTTCTGTTACTCGGGAGACAGCGCCTACAGGTCTTCCCGTTTTCTCTACTTGACCAGCCCACGCAGCCCACCCGGGGACGCCACTAAATTTTAAGGCACGATAGGTCAGATTGAAGAAACCTCCTCTTAACAAGTAAGACTTTTACCCAAAGTCTTGATATTATTTGGACTGTGCTTCGGGTGATCAAGCGAGAAAGAAAATAACGAAGACAAAAACCAGCGGCTACACTCGCAAAGCTCTCGCTCTACTAAGAAACTCTTTATTTCAACAACACGGCTCAGTTATATACAAAAGGAAATTTACATAATAATAATAATCCATACATTAAATAGAAAATCTACATTTCCAGTCATACATTCAAAATATATATTTACATATTGTATGTTACGACTTTTAACACTCTTGTAGCAAGATACCAACTCTAGGAAAAAGGTTTGGCCTTGAGCCTTATTAATAAGTATAGCAAAAGCCAATCTTAGTGGAAACTGACGCCTCTTTAGAATGAAGGGAAGGTTGTTATCTGAAGGAGCCAAATATATTTTTGCACCAATACAGTGCATTAAATTCGGTCCATGTCAGTATTTGTGCTTCAAGGAAATAAGAGCGCATGCACTGGATGACCTAGTGAATTTAGAAAATAGGCGAGTTACAATACATATTTACAACAATTATAAAAGTGGCATATATTTTTTAAAGGTTAAATATTAAACATTTTAGATTATATAATAAACAATATATAATACACTGCGGCATGTAATTGTAAAACGACACTTGCAAGTTTAACCGCATGAGTTTCTTCTCAACGACAAATTAAAATTTTATTTTAAGGTGAAATATCGACAATTTCTAACCTTTTGGATGAGGTATGAAAGGATGAATTATGAAGAGTAATGACGAACGGAAAAATAAAAGTGTCCAGGGATGGGAAACGAACCCACGACCTTCCGCGCACTTCCCATCCCTGGACACTTTTATTTTTCCGTTCGTCATTACTCTTCATAATTCATCCTTTCATACCTCATCCAAAAGGTTAGAAATTGTCGATATTTCCCCTTAAAATAAAATTTTAATTTGTCGTTGAAAAGAAACTCATGCGGTTAAACTTGCAAGTGTCGTTTTATAATAAACATATATATGTAATATTGTTGCAAATACCGACGTATGGAAAGGCTGGCAGTCGTGTACGTTAGGCGAGTGTTGATATTCTTCCCACACGCGGACAACAAGAAGCAGAGGCAGGACTATATGTTAGCACAGAGAGTGATCGGGAACAGCCCAAGGGACAGAGGTAGAGGCCATGACACAAACTTGGATGCTTATGCCCGAGACATCGAGAGAGAGAATCTCACGGCCTGCCGAGAAACACACCCTAGAACCATCTGCTGCTGAGCCCCGCCAAAACCTGTCCTGTTTACAGGGGTCGTCTATAAAGAGTCCCTGGGGGCCCCACATGGGCTGGGTGTTGCCTTTTTGCTCCCCTCTGTCCCTGCCACCAGCTGACCGCTTTCCCTTTGGATCTTTATTTTGACGTCACCTTTTTATTATATACAAATAGGGGGTTAAAATACAAATAGTTTATATACAAAACATGAGTTGTAGTAAATAGAAAGTGTCATTATTATACAGTTTAAAATATACTATAGAATGTGCCCCTGGCGTTGAAATAACATGAATGATGACCTAACAAACCTATTATAAAACCAGAAGAAATAATTTGGGAACAAATTAGTTTAAATTATTATAAGTATAGGATAAAATAATAGAACAATAATGATGACGTCTCATTAAGATATGGAATATAATAAAATAAAAATTACAAAAGAATGAATGATAAATTTGAGAAAATATGTAAAATAAATTTAAAAATGCCGTAAAAGTAATTCACTTTTAGAAAATAAAATTGAGAACCAATTGAATGAAAAAATATTTAAAAGAAAAGCATAAAGCTATTAAGTTGAACTAAGATTATAGGTTGAAGCAGAGGGTTGATGAGGGAATATGGGATGTCTGAGTATGTTCATGCAAATAAATAGCTTAATGAGTTCTGCAATACGGTACGAACTTGTGTTAGTGAGGTACTTTTTTCATTAACAGAACGTTCAAGATGTTCCGTTTGGATCTTCAGTTCAGACAAGTAGCTCCCTATTATATAAGTAGGTCGAGGAATGTGGAAAGAGAGAGGTGAACGCAAGAGATGTACTGCTGCCAATAAATGATGGCACCCGGCTTGTATGATTAAAAAAATGATAAAATGATAAAAATGATGAACCGGGTAATAAAAAGAAAGAAAAAAAGGAATCTAGATGGGTTTTCTGAGCTCACTATTGGGAACGATATAGCATGAAAGGATCTTTCCAGTTGGATTAACAAAAAAAAATCTGGAGAGCAAAATTCTCTTTAGGGGAATACATGAGATTGGGGAATGAAGAAGGTGAAGGTAGCTGCAAGGGTTTTTCTGTTGCCAATGATGATTTCACCCGACTTGAATGGTAATAAAAAAAAAATGATGATTGGTAATGATGAGCCGGGTGATAAGAAAAATAATCTAACTGGGTATTCTGAACTCACTATTGGGAATGAACTAGCGAGGAAGAATTTATCAGTTGGTTTCATCAATGGAAAAATAAAAAATTGGCTAACAGGAAGCCCTTGGGGTAATGCATGAGAAGGTATGGGTAGGGGAGGTTAGGAAACGTCTGCGATAAAATTAGAAAAAGGAAATAGATAAAGTATATAAATTCAAAAATATCTTAAAATATTTTAAAAATATTATTAACGTTGTCAATATATTAAAAGTTTTAAAATGATGAGAAAGATGGTTGAAGTTATAATATGTGTGTAATAAGCCTAGAGATGATGAAAAATACGATTTGAAGAAAAAAATAATAATTAGTTGTTGATGGCTGACGGCATTGCTAATGATAGTTAATTGAAACACAACATAATAATAAATAATTATATATTTATTAATATTTGTATGTTAAAAATGTTTATACATATCTAAAGTTATGTTAATCGAAATGGTAATGGTGGGGCAGGTAAAATGAATAACTTGATGAATTTATAATAATAAGGTTATTGCCATAAAAATAGGGTATCGATTTGGTAGTTAATTCAGTTCGGAAAAAAAAGGGAAATAGTGTTACATTAAGAAAGTTCTGTAGAGAAAATTCTCCTACCAGATGGATTTCTTGAATGGGTTTTGTAGCGTGGGTTGCGATGAGGTTAGATGATCACTTTTTGCGGTGGTTGCCATTGGACATCGTCGGTGCTAGTAAGCGGGGCGTAGCGAGGATTCCTCGATGGATCTTGTCTGATTGTTCGTGCCGATGGAGGAATGTGCTCGTGGCGCAGGATCTGTCGATGGGGGTGATGATGAACTCCTCGGTGCGAGGTACGGTTAGTCCTCGCATGGCGTCTTTGAGATGGTCCACTGGATCGTCAAGGTGGAGAGCAAGTAGAAGGAGCATCCACACGAATGCGCCGTTGACCACAGGTGCCGCTGCATGCCGCTGTCCTCAGTTATCCTGTCGACTTTCTGTAATATTGTTACAAATGCCAACGTAAAGACAAGCTGGCAGTCGTGTACGTGAGGCGAGTGTTGATATTCTTCCCACACGCGGACAACAAAAAGCAGAGGCAGGACTATATGTTAGCACAGAGAGTGATCGGGAACAGCCCAAGGGACAGAGGTAGAGGCCATGACCATGCTTATGCCCGAGACATCGAGAGAGAGAATCTCACGGCCTGCCGGGAAACACATCCTAAAACCATCTGCTGCTGACCCCCGCCAAAACCTGTCCTGTTTACAGGGGTCGTCTATAAAGAGTCCCTGGGGGCCCCACATGGGCTGGGCGTTGCCTTTTTCCTCCCCTCTGTCCCTGCCACCAGCTAACCGCTTTTTCTTTGGATCTTTATTTTGACGTCACTATTTTTTAGTTTGAATACAAATAGTGGGTTGAAATACAAAAAGTTTATATACCAAACATGGGGTGGTAGTAAATAGAAAGTGTCATTATTATACAGTTTAAAATATACTATATATATATGTAATATGATCCTGTCGACTTTCAATGTGGCACTATAGTGATAATAATGTGGTGAGTGAGAAATAAGGAAACAACAAGTTTGGAAGGAATTCCAGGCAATCAGCGAGAGAGAAGCAGCGCTAGCGGGCTGCCACCGCGGAACGGCTGTTTGTTGTGCGCGCCACCCCCGACTATCCAAAAATAGCCCTGCAGGGTTCCCAGATGAGCCCCCTCAGGAATGTGGCCAAAAATGGCCGTAAAACTTAGTTGTCTCCTATCGAGTCTCTCTCTCGTTGACTGTAGGTTTACTTTATTATTCCTGGAAGAGCATATATTATGACATATGGCCCCCGTTGAAGAAGGCTGAACATGGTTTGAGTATACTTAAAGCTGGAGAAGCCAGGAATAGAGAAAATAATTTACAGTTGAAATTAGTTAAGGTAATGGTGACATAATTTTATGTAAATAAAATATTGTATAGTACAGGTAAATATTATTTACAAGCAGTTTTACAACATCGGAGGGTTCGATATTTATGGAAAATTTTGAAAATATCAAGGTTATAAAAGGCTATATACAACAAAATCTAATGTATTATAAGGGAAGTGATATGGAGGAGTGTGAACAACGAGAAGAAGATTCACATACATATGATGAAATTCTGAAGATCATTAAGACTGGGGAACTCTACACTTTAAGATATTTTTCAGGCGGACATGGCAAGGGGAAACTTGTCATGGGCTTTCTATGCTATAGGTGTAGAGTACGAGAAATGAGATTGAGGTAGGCAATTGTGTGAGCTCAGGACTGAGGTAAATATAAAACTACATACAATGTTAGAACCTTGGCGAACAGAGCGAGGGGAAACTTGCCCTGGGCCAATCTACCTTATCTATGTAGTTACTTGTGTAGCGAGTCCGAGGGGAAAAGTCCCGTGTATGGGTGAGGAAGTCGAATGGACTTATATTTAATTTGCGGAAACTATGCGCGCACAGTGCCAAAAATTGGGACGAGGACTGCGTTGTCCGTTACAAGTGACAAGCTGCTCGGACACGAGGTGTTTGAACCGTCGTGGGAGCTTGTGCAAGGCGATGATTTCGCGGTGGGTTGAACGTAAAACCCATGTCTGCGCGAAATGATGACGGACCGGACAGAATCAGCGACGATGTTTAACGTACCTCCGTGGGAAATATCGGAGGTAGGCTATATCGTGCTGGTTTGGACAATGGACAAACCATGTGGCCAACGTGTGGCGCGAGAAGAAGAGGCGAACTGTGTCGCTCGATGCAGATTGTTCAAGTGCGAACAAAAAGGAGTTGATAAATATCTAGCAGTTAGTCAATCTGCATCCTGTGACGAACACACCATTGGCTAGATGGTGTGGGTCGGTGGATAGTCTAGAGATGAACTACGAAATATATTATCATAAATGAAGGGCGAAGGTTAGGATTTTGAAATGACAATATAGAAGTTCGATAATTGATTAATCAATAATTCTCTATAAAAGGTCCTGAGCTGGTATAAGGTTAACAAAGTTGTAAGAATGAGAGGGGCATTAAGGGGCAGATAGATAAGTTGATTATGAAAAATCTATTGTTAATAGTAAAAATCGTAAAGCATTAATAGGTAGAATTCCATTTTTTTAAAAGAGTTACGTTAAAATGGAAATTATTTAATTAAAATGACGATTGTTAAATTCTAATGGTAAGATAACTAATTAAATGGGTTACAAATATCTAGCTAAATAGTATGGAGAATAAAACCATTGTTAATAGGCGTGGATAAAATAAATAGAGCTAATTATATAAAGATTGGCATCAGAGTTTACAAGGAGTGAGTTCTTTAAAGAATGAATGGAAGGGGTAAAAAAATTTCACTTACAGGTTATAATTGCACAACGAATCACAAGTTTAGGTTATGCTGGTTTAGAGAGTAGGTAAGTTCATTGAGATTCGGGAGAGTTCTGTCTGTGACACTGTGCGTACCAGTGTTGTACATCACAGTAGCGGCAGTGATATGGCGGAGTCTTGTCCATGATGATGGAAGGTGTCCTGCTCTGGCGCGGCAATCGTTCTTGGGCAGGTCTAGTGCTGGAATAAGTGGGCGGCAGGTTCATCTCCGTCGTAGGCGATCACTTCTTCAGGTTAACGGTTCAAAAGTTGGCGAGGAAGGGGTTGAGAGCTCGAAGAGGAGTGGTTACAGTTGAGTTGGGTTTGGCCGATCATCGTGGCTTGGCTTCTTGTTTCTTCATACTCCGGTATATGAGGGATTTGCTTCCCGGCCAGGTCTTATCCTGTCGACTCTTCTGTAATATGATCCTGTCGACTTTCATTGTGGCACTATAGTGATAATAATGTGGTGAGTGAGAAATAAGGAAACAACAAGTTTGGAAGGAATTCCAGGCAATCAGCGAGAGAGAGGCAGCGCTAGCGGGCTGCCACCGCGGAACGGCTGTTTGTTGTGCGCACCACCCCCGACTATCCAAAAATAGCCCTGCAGGGCTCCCAGATGAGCCCCCTCAGGAATGTGGCCAAAAATGGCCGTAAAACATAGTTGTCTCCTATCGAGTCTCTCTCTCGTTGACTGTAGGTTTACTTTATTATTCCTGGAAGAGCATATATTATGACATATATATATTAAAAATAAAGAAGGTATCTCCTGACCACGAGCACATGTGCTTTTTAGATGGCAGAGCGCCATCTAGTGGAGCAAAAATAAACTAAACGTTTATTCAGCTTGCTCCGTGATATTTGGCCAACCCAATTTCTTGATAAATCAAGAAAAGCCATCCACGAACGCGTTTCGCGCTGTTGGCGCTCGTCAGCGTGGAGAAGGCTGTAACCACTGCGACCAAAAAAGATTTTGGTCCCAATGGCTTCCCGAAAAATCAAGAAATGGGTATTTAAAGGCCAAATTTGCGTAAAGACGCTTAACACATGAAAAAATAATAGAAAAAAAAAATATATATATGAAAAAACAAAAGAAAAAAAATAAAAGATAAGTGAGTCAGGTGTTGATATTAAAAATAAAGAAGGCATCTCCTGACCACAAGCACATGTGCTTTTTAGATGGCAGAGCGCCATCTAGTGGAGTAAAAATAAACTAAACGTTTATTTAGCTTACTCCGAGATATTTGGCCAACCCAATTTCTTGATAAATCAAGAAAAGCCATCCACGAACGCGTTTCGCGCTGTTGGCGCTCGTCAGCGTGGAGAAGGCTGTAACCATTGCGACCAAAAATATTTTTTGGACCCAATGGCTTCCCGAGAAATCAATAAACGTTTAGTTTATTTTTACTCCACTAGATGGCGCTCTGCCATCTAAAAAGCACATATGCTTGTGGTCAGGAGATGCCTTCTTTATTTTTAATATCAACAACTGACCCACTTATCTTTTATTTTTTTTTCTATTGTTTTTTCATGTGTTAAGCGTCTTTACGCAAATTTGGCCTTAAATACCCATTTCTTGATTTCTCGGGAAGCCATTGGGTCCAAAAAATATTTTTGGTCGCAATGGTTGCAGCCTTCTCCACGCTGACGAGCGCCAACAGCGCGAAACGCGTTCGTGGATGGCTTTTCTTGATTTATCAAGAAATTGGGTTGGCCAAATATCTCGGAGTAAGCTAAATAAAAGTTTAGTTTATTTTTACTCCACTAGATGGCGCTCTGCCATCTAAAAAGCACATGTGCTTGTGGTCAGGAGATGCCTTCTTTATTTTTAATATATATATATATATATATTAAAAAACGAAATGAAAAATAAAAGATAAAAAGATCAGGTGTTGAAATCAATATTAAAAATGGCATATCCTGACCAGGAGCACATGTGCTTTACAGAAGGCAGAGCGCCATCTGGTGGAACAGAAATCAACTAAACATTGATTTAACCTGTTCCCTGATATTTGGCCAACCCAATTTCTTGATAAATCATTCGTGGATGGCTTTTCTTGATTTATCAAGAAATTGGGTTGGCCAAATATCAGGGAACAGGTTAAATCAATGTTTAGTTGATTTCTGTTCCACCAGATGGCGCTCTACCTTCGGTAAAGCACATGTGCTCCTGGTCAGGATATGCCATTTTTAATATCTATATTAATAAAATGCAAATTTCATAAGTGTTGTTCACTAAAAACTTTTGTTACAATGCATCAATTTCAACCAAATTTTCAACATTTATGTAAAACGAGATGGAGCAGGTTTTGCTTAACATCAAAATATATTTCCTAACATTAACATGCGTAACTTCGGTGTTATCGATTAAATACAAAAAAAATCAACAGAGTTAATTTTATTTATATATAAATACAAAAAAAAAATTCAACAGAGTTAATTTTTTTTACATACTAGCTAATAATCTCAATCTAAAAAAAATATTCAAAATAAGCAATTTTAAGATAACACCATATGTAAAACAGTCGGCCTAGAAAACAACAACGATATTACATCTTTCTCACATATTCACACACAATCTTGATTAATAATTAAAACTAATCTTTAACATTGTTTATTATACTTCATAATATATAATATTCGTTAGGCAAACTTTCACTCGGATAAAACCCGGGCGATGCCGGGTACACATCCGCTAGTATATACAGGGTGATCCAAAAGTCCCGCACAACTTTAAAAATTAATAACTCCGCGAATATTTGCGCTAGAGCAATGCGGTAAACACCATTGTGTTCAGAATGCAATGGGATTTTTTATGGCAAATATTGAAAATTTCGAAATTGATTTTAGTTACAATTTCATTCCCTAGATGGCGCTGTACCAGAATCAGAAATTCAGCGGCCAAATTGTTTGATTAATTGAAAAATATAACTGATCGACACGTATTTTTCCTTTTTGTATACCAGGAAAGAATCCTAATAATATCAAATCGTTAATTAATAAAGCACCATTTCGCCAAAAGTTAGAAGAAATGGTTAACGATTTTTAAATTTAATCTGAGATATGTAAAATAGGTATATGCAAATTAAAACATGTAGCAAAAAATATTTATATTTTTGATAGAGTTTTGTCAAATATATTGAATGTTTGAAAAACATAGCTGAATTCAATACACGATTTTTTGAAATGTTAATATAGTACCAAAAATTATGATGGTACTACTAATAGGATTTCTTGCTATAAGGAATGTGTAATTTCTTGAATAATTGGCGACACTCGACTATTTAACTGGAAATTTGTCATGACCCAACAAATGAAATATAGATGGGAGTGACAAAATACATTTGTCGTACTTTATTCCAAATATCCTATCGGCTTGTCAAATGTTATCATTGTTTATTATACTGTACACGATTTTTTAAAATGTATCCCCTCAAATAAATATAATTTTTAAATCAACCTTTTGCGTTAAAAAACGTGGTAGTAAAATCATTTTGTATTATTTTTTTTTGCCCAAAATTTCTAAAGGTGGGGGGTTACAGAGAATATTCCTTATGCTATTTCTTTTAATGAGCGAAAAGCGATAAATTAAACATAAGGGGTATATTTGTGTGTACAGTGTTATTCGAGAAGTTATAACACTTTGGTCTGCACGACATAATATAAGATGTGAGCAAATGACAAACAAACAAAAATTACTCTTCTCACGAATAAAAAAGAGACAAGATATGAGGACAGAATTTATTTACCCATAACCCAACACAAAGAGCTGCAAAACATTGGTAGATAATATAATACATGGAAGCTTTTATAACACATGAGGTAACTGCCTTCTCTCTTGTATTAGGTCAGAATCCTTGTTCAATGTGGCGACCTTCATTCTCAAACACCGCCTGCAGACGATAGATGACAGAATGTACAGCATTAAATAAAATATCTGATGAAATTGATGAAACGTGCCGTCTGATAGAAGCCTTCAACATGACCAATGTGGTAGGCCGACATCGATAAACACGCGACTTAATGTACCCCCATATCCAAAAATCGCAAGGCGTCAAGTCTGGTGATCTTGAAGGCCACTGGTGTATAAAGTGGCGACTTATCACACGATCTTCACCGAACGTATCCTTCAGCAATTGTTTGGCACCGCGGGAGATATGAGGAGGTCCTCCATCTTGCATGAATGTTATTTCGCTCAGTGCTTGTCTGTCCTGCAATATGGGGATAACCTTTTCTCTCAAAAGTTGAACATAACGTTCACCAGTTACAGAAACGGTTTTAAATGTTCTTCCATTTATTTCTTAAAAGAAAAATGGCCCAATAATAAAAGAAAAAGTGAACCCACACCAAACTATAACTCTGGGCTGATGAAGTGGCATTTCTGTAAAAATCCTAGGGTTTTCTGTTGCCCAAATGCGGCTGTTTTGAGTGTTAACTTCTCCGTTCAGAGCAAATTGAGCTTCATCTGTCCACAGAACATTCAACAGCCAGTTTTCATCAATATCAATTTGCCGGAAAACCCATGAAGCGAATTCTTGACGCTTCTCAAAATCGCCGACTTTTAGCTCGTGAAGTCTTTGAATTTTTTTACGGGTATTTTTTTAAGACAAATTCTTAGTGCTCTCCAAACTGTTCCATACCAAATCCCCGTTTGTCGAGCACTTACTTCTCCATACGTGGATAACGTTTCAATAGCTTCAACATTCTGCGAAACCGTAGCAACCCCTGACTTGCATGTCGATGGTCTTCCACTCCGAGATTTTGCTTCCAGAGATCCAGTCTTCTCCAAAGTTTTTATCATTCGCCTTAGAGAGTAGCAACTCATGGGTCCTTTACCGCTTCGAATACCTTTAAAGGTACGAAACGCTTGTAAAGCTTCAGTGGCAGATTCTGAATTGCAATAAAAAAATTTCACCAAGAGTGATTTATGCTGTAGTGATGGTAAAATAAATTGTTGTGCATGTAAATAGATGAAGATTATTTGCATTTTTCAAAACCTCATTATGTAAAAATATATGTGTATATAAATTGGATATTTGTTGTTGGCCGAACCAATAACCATACACACCTCATCTCGTTAACGGAATAATGTTCTTTGTCTGGTCTGCCTTTTTTTACTCTCTTTGGAGTAGATTTGCTTTTTGATAGTTTTTATTTATGGAGCTGAACCAGAATGATGGCGGTGGTGGAGGAAGTCAGCAGGCCAACAAGCGGCCGAGTTTTGAGGACGAAGACCTCCTCCCGTCTTCCAATCACCAATTTAAATTCAACAGCACGGCGAACTTGTTCAACTTTGAGTGCCAAACCTTCGAAACGATCATTGCCGACACCAGCCTGGACTCCCCCGAAAAAATACAGATGGCCACCAAAGGACTGATACTGACTCTCGTCCAAGAGGCAGAACTTCTTCTTAAGGACGCCTTCAAGGGAGCCAGTCTAGGAAGACCCAATCCCACAGCCAACGTCCCGATTCCCTCCACCTTTTTCGCCTCGGTAGTGGCAGAGAAAGACAAGCCGGTAAAGCCTGCATCTCCGAAACCCAAAGCGAAATCCACATTTGTAAATCTGGCACCTTCCTTCGAATCGCATGTCGTCGTCAGGTCGGCTAACCCCAAAGCAACCCAAGGGAATTTTTGAGGGAAATTCAAAAGATTCATCCTTCCCTAGCGTCATCAAAACACGTGGTGGCGTCCATCAACACCAGCGGCGAGGTGGTTTTCCACCCCAAAACAACCCAAATGGCAAAGTAGCTGGCCACTGGGCTGACCTCCCTGCCAACGGGCCTAAGCTGCCCCGAGTGCCCGGTTATCCTACCAAGATACTGCCTCTTCAGAGTGGACGGGGAGGTGCTGGACGATGAGATATGCGAGAGCTTCCGCTCCAACCACTCCGTGCAGTCACTCCTGGAAAAGCGTGAAATCAGGGTAGTCCATCGATCGAATAATGCGGCACACAGCACTAGTACAGTGTTCATCGAAGTGGACAACCAAGTCGCCGAAATCCTCGGTCAACATGGACGTATTCCTGTGGCGGGTCTAGTGCACAGGTATGAGCGCAGTCATACTTTAAAGCAATGCTTCCGTTGCTGTGGCTTCGGCCACCGCGCTTCTGCCTGTCCAGCTGCCCATCCAATCTGCTATCGCTGCGGCTCTGCAGAGCATGAGGGCATCCGATGCTCGGTCGAGCCAAGCCAAAGCCGCTGCTGCCTCTGCAGAAAAAAAATCTGGAGCTCCCACAACCACTTTGCCACATTATCTACCTGTCCCTTTGTAAAAGAGAGAATAGCCAGAACAAGAAACAATGTCTAGGCCATTGCGTGTCCTGCAGATGAACGCTAAAAAATCACCAACTGTCATTCTTGAAATTGCAAATTTGGCAAATTCGACACAGGCCGACATCGTGCTCCTGCAAGAACTCTCAACTAACTTCTTCTGGCCCACACGTGGGTTTCAGGCTTTTTTTTTTGTCCCAGGCGCCTACATCCCCTCGGGAATTGTGGCATGTAGCAACCTTCATCCCATCCCTCTAACCTCCCCAGACACCGCCATAACCTCCATAGCCATATGTCTAGAGCAGAGCATCATCGTGGTGCACTCGGCCTACTGGCACGGCCTTAGAGCTGCCGATGATTTCATCCCTCTTCTGGAAGATACGATAAGACGGGCGTCTCTTCCAGTGATCCTGGGTATGGACACTAACGCCCACTCTCCTACCTGGGGCATCCGTGCGAGGTTGGACTTCCGGGGTGCTAATCTTGAAGAGTTCGCCAGCTTCAATGATCTTCATTTCTTGGGACCTCCTGTGGACTCGACCTGGTCAAATGGGCCTTTATCTTATTCTATAGATGTAACTCTGGCATCCAGCTCACTGGCTATCCATGTCACTAGAGGTTTATCAGATGAGATGGCCTTCACTGACCATATACCTATCTGGACTACATTCCTAGACATGGTCAATAACGAGACAAAATCCTCCTGGGTTGAATCCTCATGTAAAGAACAGACCTTTAAATCCTTCCTCAACTCTTCTCTCCACCAGGTAACTACCCTATTACAACAACAACAACAAAAACCTTCATTAAGACACTATTGTCTTACAAGGGGATTCCCCAAAGAGGTTATATATGTAATAATGAATAGATTCAAAAAGGATGAGTTTCTTTATTTTTTTTTATATATGTACATGAGTGAGGAGGAAAAGCAATTTAGAGGGGAGGTGGAGCAATCAGCCGTTGTCTGGGGAGTTGAGCACTTCTTCCCTCATTTTGTCAATCGCCTTGAAAAATTTTAAATATTTATAAACAAATGTTTTATCCAGCTGGAGAGTAGTAAAAATTGTATATACATGTTGTTCATTATAGTGAGTTAGCCCCGAAATTTCGCGAATTTCCAGTCTCTTTTCCTGTAGGAATGGGCAATGGAATAGATAATGAACCAAATTTTTTGGATGCCAGCATTGCAGAAGTAGAAATTTAAAGGGTCGCTGTTCCAAAATCCCGTGATATCCTCGGAGAAAAATAGCCATAGCATCCTTTGACGGGCTATTTTCAAAGAGAGGTTTGATAGTAAGTAGTCCTCCGTCATAAAGGAGATACTTAGAGATTGATAGTGAATACAATGAGTTGAGTTTTGTATCTTAGCTCGGTCAAATTGGAGTAGCTGGTCCACTGTGGTTTGAACTATTCTAGGCATTTCTCCTCGCAAAACCATATAATCTTCACAGTTCTTAAGAAAAGAAAAACCCCAAGAGTCAATGATGTTATTCAGGTTATAAATAAAGTTGTTTCCCGCTTTTCCCAAAATTGAAACTTCCTAGAGCTGAAACAAGCAAACATAAGGTAATCTTGTCCTGTCCATTTTTAAAATCCGATCTAGAACTTTATAATCAATTTCGTAATGTTTAATTCAAGGGACATCCTTTCGGTTTCTGTTCGTAAGATATAGCCCGGAGTGTAAATTTGCGAAGGTCAAGAAATCGCCGTAAGAAAAATATCCTGGATCTGGTTTACAACTCCTATCTGATTCGTCGCCCACAGTGGGGCCGAGTATAATAACGTGGATAAAACTATGGAGGCAAGTAATTTCATCACTGCTCCGAACGATATGGTTCTTGACTTAGATAGTATTCTCCATGCTGCGTTTGTAGCAATCAATGCTTTGCTTTTAAAGTGCTGCGCCACGTAAGCAGTTGGATTCTTGAATGTTAAGGGGTAGCCAAGATACGTATATTTTGAGGTAACTGTCAAAGGTTGTTGGCCCCAAAACCAAACGTCAGATCTAGCCAAGCGGCCTCCTTTTCGAAACGCTACGATTTTAGACTGGAATTGGTTCAGAGTTAAACTATTTTCCTCAAAATATTTTTTATTAAATTAATCTTTATTTGGATATTTATCTTGGATTCACCACGGAAGACTATATCATCCGCGAACAGGAGCAGGTGTATAGTTCCATGGCCCGGTAAGTATATACCTGGCAGGTCAGAATCATCCAGCGTAGCAACCAGATCGTTATTGAAAATAATAAATAAATACGGTGAAAGAGGTTCACCCTGAAGAACACCTGATTGAATTTTGATGAATTCTGTAAAAGAGCCACTCCATCTGACCGCTGCCATCATTTGAGCATAGTAGTTCTGTATAAGTTTGATAAATCGCCCACTTAAACCAACAAGCGCAAGCTTTCTCCATAATAGTAGATGTGTAACTGTATCAAACGATTTTTAAGATCAAAAAAGAATGTGTAAAGTTTCCTCCTTTTGCGGTTTAATGTCATTTGAATTAGTGACGTAAGCGTGAAGATATGGTCTTTGCACGAGTAGCCCTTTCTGAATCCTGCCTGGTTTTCCGCTATGAGTTTTCTATTTTCAATCCAATTACTTAGTCTATTTTTTAATATGGATGTAAAATGTTTTGACAAGTTGCTTATAAGGGCAATGCCCCCATAATTTGATGGTGTAACTACCTTATTAAACGAGGCCTCTAGCCCAGAAGATATTGACAGGGTGGTCCTCCTTCTGACTTCCATCCTGCAATCAGCTTGTGACTCTTCCATGGGGAGACGCTCCAATACTACAAGACCGTCAAAGCCGTGGTGGACCCCCGAACTGAGTCGGATCAGAAGGTTGGTTATCTCCCTCCGCCGTTATAGTCAGAAAGTCCGGTGTTCTATTAGGAACTTCTTCCGCGGTTTATACCGAGCGTGTCATAATCGACTGAAGGCGGCTATACGGAAAGCTGAAAGTAAATCCTGGTTTAATCACTGCGAGGATGTGTCATCCGCATACTGGAGTGACATACGTCGATTTATCGCCCGGGGCCGCGGCTCCCCCCGAGGTCCGCCACTTCTCAAACATGATAACGGCTCTCTTTACAATCCTCATGAGACTTGCCAGACCCTGTTAAAATCACTTTTTCCTACATGACACCAGACCTCACCCGCAAAGGAATGCAATTTCTGCTCACTCAGACGAACCTGAATTCAAACCCTGGGAAGTTTTGCGAGCCATTCATCGCTGTGGAAAAAGGAAAGCCCCGGGCCCTGACGGTCTTGGTTCAAAATGCCTAGACCTGGGCGGCCCTTCCTTGCAATTCCTGCTGGCCGAATTGTTCACCAAATGCCTTCGTATGGGCCACTTCCCCCGTCAATGGAAAGAAGGCCGCCTCATACTTCTGCCTAAACCCTCCAATTCAGCCACCAGTCAGCTGGAGAAATACAGACCTATTACTTTATTGAACACTATGGCCAAAGTATTTGAGATATGTATCCTGGCCCGACTTCAGAGGCTCGCGGATCGTCATGGATGGTTCTTTGAAGATCAATACAAAACCGTATTGGGTACCGTAAATGGTCGTTCAGCGGAAGATGCACTGGCGAGTATCACTCAATTAATTGAAGAAAGACAAGCTCACTGGAGGAAAACTCTTGTCATCAGCTCGGACATCAGTAAGGCCTTCGACACTGTTTGGAGGCAGGCAATCATACAAAATCTTGAACGTCTAAATTGCTCAGAGTCTATTACCTGTTTAGTAAAAAGCTTTTTGGAAGACCGGACGGTTTCTTACTCAGCTTGGACAGCAACAGAATGTACGTCCTCCCAACTCGGCACTCCCCAGGGTTCAGCGCTAAGTCCTTTCCTGTGGAACATAGTTGCTCGGACCATCTTCACCCTTCCCTCCATCATAGATAGCCGATTAATAGCTTACGCGGACGACTTCACCCTTATGACTCAGGTTCGTAGTCGCCTGCCGGTCTCTGCCACTAACACCTTCTTGGAGAGGTTGACATCTTGGTGCACGATAAATGGTCTTAATATAAACCCCATTAATACTCAAGCTTGCCTGTTCCAATGGCGTAATGTCCACCCCAACTCCGAGACAGGGCTTAGAGTCCTTGGTCAACCTTTAAACATCAAGAAGACCGTCACAATCTTAGGAGTGGAGTTTTACCAGACCCGCGGATTTGTCGCCCACCTACGCAAGATCACACGTAGATGCAGATCAATAATCCCACGACTCACCCACACCATACAGGGTAAATTTGGAATCTTCTTTTCAGCTCTCCAGCGAAGGCATTAGGCAACTTAGGAGCCTTCAATGGAATTTTGCGAAACGTGTACTGAGAGGAGGTCCTTACACACCTACAGTCTCAGCCATCTCCATCACCGGCAGCCCTCCTTTCGATATTATTGTTAGGTCTCGTACGGCGTTCCTGAAGGAAATCAATGAAGGAAATTTTGAATCTAGACCAGGCCCTGCTTCTTCGCCATACCCTCCAGATAGACGTCAATTGTCTTTCAGTCTAAACATCGAGGAGATAACAACACCCATAATATTCACAGACGGATCAAAAAATGAGGCTGGGGTGGGCGCTGCAATTGTTCCCTCATCAGAAGATCAGCAGCCCGTTCTCTTACGGCTCCATCCCGACTGCACAGCCTTCCAGGCTGAACTTCTGGCAATCCGCTGGGCGGTCCGTCTGGTGAAGGAAGGTTATTCAAGAAATGCGATCACTATCGCGTCGGACTGCAGATCAGTTCTGTCAGCCATATGTACGTCAGGTCCAGTTCGATCGACATTATTAGCTAAGATTATTCTCGCACTGAACACCAACCAAAACATAAATCTGTGTTGGGTGCCGGGACACTGCGGCATCGACGGAAAGGAAAGAGCAGACAGAGCTGCTAAGAACGCGGCCGTTTTGATCTTTAGAGCCATCATTTTCCATTCTGCCTAGAAGCCTGGCCCGTAACCACTCACGCGCGGCAGCCCTAGACGCATGGACGGAGGTTTATTGCCAGGACCACTACAAGAGACACCTGAGGAGAATAGCCCATACTCCAGACCGGCTGCTCCAATTCCTCCCTAAGGTCTGTCCTGGAGAAGTCACCACCACCTTACTTACAGGGCATGGCCATGTTCGGGCAGACTTGGTTCTCTGGCGTCCTGGGGAAGACCCATCTTGCCCACATTGTATGGAGGAACAACAGACTGTGGACCACCTTCTATTCAGATGCCCTGCTTTCATGCAACACAGAATGAAGACAGCTCTGCTGCTTGGGAAGACCTCCTTCGACCCAGTCTCGTTGGCTGGACTCCCGGGTTCTCTGCAGGCATGGAACTTCCTGACCAGCTGGTTCGGCTCTGCAATTGGCTCTATATAAATATAATCTAGAGTAACTGGTTTCTACTAGTTAGCTTGACAGCCCGGGCAGTTGGCGTTTCTTGCGCTCCAGGGGCCTGGGTTATCCTTATTTCTCTCTCTATACTCTTGGAAGACGGGGCAATTTAGCAGCTGATGAATAGAAATTTGTTCCTCACATCCACAGAAGCATCTTGAATCCTGCACTGCTTTGATGAATTTTAAAAAGCTTCTAAAATTTCCGTGATTTGTAATAAATTTAGAGTTGTGGAAATTTGCCCGAAAATAATTCGGAATATTAGCGGGAAAGAAACTTTGAAAGGTTTGGTTAGTATTTTTCTTCAATAGTGTAATTTTATATTTAATCAAATTTTCAATTATATCTGGAATATCCAAGTCGTATCGCTGTTGATCCTCGATCGATAAATATTTTATTCAAGCACGTTGTCGTTGATTTTTATTTGACAAATCCATGTTGTCTGGAGCTCAAAAGATTATTACTTTCATAAAATTCATAAATTCGATTTTTCAAATTTTTTCGAAAATTTTTGAAAGATTTGAAATCAATGAGATAGGTCGATAACTTTTTGTTGATTCTAAATTAGATTTATGTGGTTTAGGAATTATCTTTAGAGCTGCTATTTTCCATTTCTCCGGATAATACCCCTTTTTGAATACATTTATTAAATAGTTTGCATAACATATGCTTAATTTTTGGGTAAGCACATTTGATCATATTGTGGCGAAGAAATATTTTATTATTTAATTTAATATTATTCAATGAAAATACTCAACAGATTATAAAAAAATATATTACTCTGTATTTGTGAAATCATCTTTAAAATATTTCTTTGCTTGCTTGCTTAAGATTCCCTAGCTGTAGATAGTTTTGCTGACTTGTTAATAATTGTCGACTCGTCGTTGTGACGTCATCAATAAATTATTTTATATCTTAGGATATTTCAAGGCTTGATTTCTACGCTACAATATTGTTACTTATGTTGTTTAAACCTGGAGCTTTTTAAACATCAGAATTAGAAATGATATTCATTATTTCTTCTACTTCGATAATAATTATGCTTGGATTATTCATTCGTGGCTTAAAATTTCTAATTATTTGTTGTTGAAGATTGTCCAAATTAGGATCGTCTTCAGGAATTAAATCGTCCATTAATTTGGTCATTGTTTGCTCTTTTAGATATTCTGGTGAATTGTCAATTATGGGAATTCCATTCTTTACATTTGAGGATCTTAATTTATTGAAGAACTTATAAGCATTACCAAATGGATTATCTGTGTAATTTTCTTCAATAACGTTTCGCCAGTTAGTTCTTTTAGCTTTTCTTATTGCATTAGTGTATTTGTTTCTTGCCAACTTAAATGTATTGTAACTGATTATTTTATGACGATAATACTAGTTTCTAATATAATGAAAATGATTTTTTATTATTTCCTGTTCATTAGTCCAACAGTCAATTCTGGAAACATGTTTATTAATGGGGGATTTAACCTTCGAAGATTTATATGCTGCTTCTCTCAATAAATTCATTAGTGCGTTCACTATCCCATCAATGTCTTCCTCATCTTTCACTCTGCTTATATCAATTCCCAGTTTTTTTGTATCTTGTAATGATATGTTATTAGAAAAATTTGCCCAATTCGCATTTTTTTCAAAGTGGAAATTTGATTATTGAATAAATGACCATTCTTTAACCTGATATCAAATTTAACAGCAACATGGTCGGAAATATTAGTCAGATCAGAGGTATGCCAGTTGTTTATTAAACTTAGTGAGTGTTTATTCGAGATTGTGAGATCAATTATACTTATCCTCCGCGGCAGGTGGGTGTTTTTTCAGGTTATGTATAAAGAGGTTACATTCGTCTATAATAGGTTGTAATCTATATCCATTAGAGTTTATAACAAACCATATAGTATGTCTTGAATTAAAATCACCGCAAAGGATTACAGGTTGATTTATATAGGTTTTGAGCAGATCTCTAATGAATGTTTGATGAACAGGGTTAAATGTATTCGGATGAATGTAGAAATTAGAAATAATTTAAATTTGCTTTAACTGTAGAAATAGATATTGTTGTACAAAAAGAATTTGTGAATTTTTCCTCTTTGCTGAACTTTATATTTTTATTTAAAATTATAGTTGCCGTATATTTTTCCCCAGTTTTATTCGAACATATAATTTGAGAGTCCATATCATAAATAACATTTTCATGTAAAACATATGGTTCTTGAATCAAAAGAATGTCAGGTGAAGGATATTCACATATCAAACAAAATGTTAACGCGGGATTCGATCCCGGTTCATGACTGTCTGGAAACGAGGGTGTTACCCACTCGTCCTTGTCAGGTGGGTCATCTCTAGTGTTGGCCTGTAGTTTACTAGGGGGAGTCCTATTGGAGCGTAGGACGGGTTTTACTAGGTCCAAACGGGAGGGCTCGGTCAGCAACCTTGCCAATGAACTCTCGGAGACGCCTGTGGGTGAGTGGTCAACCCCATTGTAGCCGGACCATACTGGCGGGCGCGAGGGGCCTACCAAAGGCCGCTCGGTGCATGGAGAATGCATCATTCCTTCTGGCTGTGTGACGTGGTTTTTCAGCGAAAAACAGGGGATGCAAGGGCTTTTGCTGCCTATATCGTCCCTGGCTTTGCCGAATTTCTATTCTATTCTGTAGTTTACTTATGCGGGGAAGGAAGACCCTGTGGGTCTCGCCCTCTACGGTCACTCTAGAGGGGAGTGAGTGGAGAGGCGTCTCTGCGTGTTTGTCGCTCGCGAAAGCGAGGCGCACGTGTCTTGAAACTCTTGGGTCTTCGCTCTGTGTGTGCGCCATTGGGAGCGTCCTTGCCGTGCGCACCATGAAAAACCAAGGGGTGCACACAGTAGTACCACCCCCCCGCCTCCGCGTTGGTTTCCCCGCGTCAACCTCGGCACCTCAGAGGTCCTTGATTCGACGGCAGATTCAGGGAGGACTGGGTAAGGGTGCGAGGGCTAAAGGGGGGGGGGGGAGTCCTATTGGAGCGTAGGACGGGTCGATCTAAGTCCGAACGAGAGGGCTCGGTCAGCAACCTTGCCAATGAACTCTCGGAGACGCCTGTGGGTGAATGGTCAACCCCATTGTAGCCGGACCATACTGGCGGGCGCGAGGGGCCTACCAAAGGCCGCTCGATGCATGGAGAATGCATCATTCCTTCGGGCTGTGTGACGCTAGAGGGGACGCAAGGGCATTGCTGCCTATATCGTCCCTGGCTTGGTGAGCCGAATTTCTATTCTGTAGTTTACTTATCGCAGTAAAACTTTTTCTTACATTTTGTTGAATACATCTCACATTTTCAATCATAAAGGATATTAATCTATTTAAGATTAAGCTTTAAATTGTATTTGCTACATCATTTCCCTCGTATATTTGTGAATATTGTGTCCTTTGGATAATTTTGTCTATTTGTGATTTGAAATCGGGCATTCACTTGAATTTGATTTATGGTTTGCAGAAAAGTTTTTAAATTTAGGGTGCTTAGAGAAATTGTGACAATTTGGCGCTTCAGTACAGTTGTGGCTACCCTGTACACCGCATATTTTACATATTTTAATGTTTTGGCAGTCTTTTGTTTTATGGTTCGGATTAAATTCAAAACAATTTTGGCATTGTCTTACAAATATTCTGTCTTGTGTAGAACATCGCTCAAAATCGGTGTATATCTCATTACCCATTTTTCTTAAAATTTGGTAAACCTTAGGAGTTACTTTTAATACTATATTGTGATATGCAGAGTTAAATCCCATTCGCGGTACGAGACAAGCGATGCCAAACACGTCCGCACAGTTGGCTTCAGAAGCCATATATCGATTATGTTTATTTTAATTCATTTGAAAAATTCAACTATCCCTGATCATTTATTTTACTCTGGGATGCCGTCACTACAGGATAAAGTACTCTTGGTGAAATTTTATTATTGCAATTCAGAATCTTCCACTGAAGCTTTAAAGGTATTCGAAGAGGTAAAGGACCCATGAGTTGCTACTCTCTAAGGAGAATGATAAAAAATTTTGAGAAGACTGGATCTCTGGAAGCAAAACCTCGGAGTGGAAGACCATCGACACGCAAGTCAGTGGCTGTTACGGTTTCGCAGAATGTTGAAGCTATTGAAACGTTATCCACATATGGAGAAGTAAATGCTCGACAAGTTTCTCGACAAACGGGGATTTCGTATGGAACAGTTTGGAGAGCTCTAAGAATTTTTCTTAAAAAATACCCGTACAAAATTCAAAGATTTCACGAGCTAAAAGTCGGCGATTTTGAGAAGCGTCAAGAATTTGCTGCATGGGTTTTCCGGCAAATTGATATTGATGAAAACTGGCTGTCGAATGTTTTGTGGACAGATGAAGCTCACTTTTCTCTAAATGGAGAAGTCAACACTCAAAACAGCCGCATTTGGGCAACAGAAAACCCTAGGATTTTTACAGAAATGCCACTTCATCAGCCCAGAGTTACAGTTTGGTGTGGGTTCACTTCTTCTTTTATTATTGGGCCATTTTTCTTTGAAGAAATAAATGGAAGAACTTTTAAAACCGTTTCTGTAACTGGTGAACGTTATGTTCAACTTTTGAGAGAAAAGGTTATCCCCATATTGCAGGACAGACAAGCACTGAGCGAAATAACATTCTTGCAAGATGGAGGACCTCCTCATATCTCCCGCGGTGCCAAACAATTGCTGAAGGATACGTTCGGTGAAGATCGTGTGATAAGTCGCCACTTTATACACCAGTGGCCTTCAAGATCACCAGACTTGACGCCTTGCGATTTTTGGATATGGGGGTACATTAAGTCGCGTGTTTATCGATGCCGGCCTACCACATTGGCCATGTTGAAGGCTTCTATCAGACGGCACGTTTCATCAATTTCAACAGATATGTTATTTAATGCTGTCCAATCTGTCATCTATCGTCTGCAGGCGGTGTTTGAGAATGAAGGGCGCCACATTGAGCAAGGATTGTGATCTAATACAAGAGACAAGGCCTCCAAGAGACAAGTTACCTCATGTGTTATATAAGCTGCCATGTATTATATTATCTACCAATATTTTGAAGCTCTTTGTGTTGGGTTATGGGTAAATAAATTCTGTCCTCATATCTTGTCTCTTTTTTATTTGTGAACAGTAATTTTTGTTTGTTTGTCATTTGCTCACATCTTATATTATGTCGTGCAGACCAAAGTGTTATAACTTCTCGAATAACACTGTACACACAAATATACCCCTTATGTTTAATTTATCGATTTTCGCTCATTAAAAGAAATAGCATAAGGAATATTCTCTGTAACCCCCCACCTTTAGAAATTTTGGGCAAAAAAAAATAATACAAAATGATTTTACTACCACGTTTTTCAACGCAAAAGGTTGATTTAAAAATTATATTTATTTGAGGGATACATTTTAAAAAATCGTGTACACTATAATAAACAATGATGACATTTGACAAGCCCATAGGATATTTGGAATAAAGTACGACAAATGTATTTTGTCACTCCCATCTATATTTCATTCGTTGGATCATGACAAATTTCCAGTTAAATAGTCGAGTGTCGCCAATTATTCAAGAAATTACACATTCCTTATAGCAAGAAATCCTATTAGTAGTACCATCATAATTTTTGGTACTATATTAACATTTCAAAAAATCGTGTATTGAATTCAGCTATGTTTTTCAAACATTCAATATATTTGACAAAACTCTATCAAAAATATAAATATTTTTTGCTACATGTTTTAATTTGCATATACCTATTTTACATATCTCAGATTGTATTTAAAAATCGTTAACCATTTCTTCTAACTTTTGGCGAAATGGTGCTTTATTAATTAACGATTTGATATTATTAGGATTCTTTCCTGGTATACAAAAAGGAAAAATACGTGTCGATCAGTTATATTTTTCAATTAATCAAACAATTTGGCCGCTGAATTTCTGATTCTGGTACAGCGCCATCTAGGGAATAAAATTGTAACTAAAATCAATTTCGAAATTTTCAATATTTGCCATAAAAAATCCCATTGCATTCTGAACACAATGGTGTTTACCGCATTGCTCTAGCGCAAATATTCGCGGAGTTATTAATTTTTAAAGTTGTGCGGGACTTTTGGATCACCCTGTATATATATATATATATTGAAATTTGAAAATTTACCCGCATGTGTTTCTTTTGAACGAAAAATCGAGATTCATGTTGAGGAGAAATAACGATTATTTCTAACCTTAGGGATGAAGTATGAAAGGATGGATTGTGAAGAGTAATGATAAACGGAAAAATAAAATTATCCAGGGATGAGAATGGAATGGGAATATTTTCAGTTCTTCATTACTCTTCACAATTCATCCTTTCATACTTCATCCCTATGGTTAGAAATAACCGTTATTTCACCTTAAAATAAATTTCGATTTTTCGTTCAAAAGAAACACATGCGGGATAATTTTTAAATGTCTTTATACAATCATAAGCCGTATTATATTGTATTACATATATATATATATATACTCTATATATATATAATTAACTATAAATATTTATTTTTGCACTAGGTTTATCATTTACGGATACCTATTTAATCGAATCCATATTATATAATATTCTTTTATATTAATACCTTTGAGGAACATATATTTATAACTATCTCCCACATATTTATGAAATAATATATTCATAAATGTATATTTTTCAACAGAAAAGAAATAATAAAAAGGCTTAATATTCTCTATAAATGTAATGTAAACATTATACCCTATATACATATGTTAATATTATAAATATTCTTATTAAAATGTTGTAAGAGATATTATGAGAGTTATATAAAATCAATCTTTCACTGAAAAATGTATGTATTATATTTATGTTATATATTATGTATTATATAGATTTGAGATTATAAATACATACACTGACTAATTGTTAATCAAGTCAATTGAGAGAACCTCATAAGTATGCAATTCTATCTTAGAAACCTTGCATAGACAAATATTGTGAATATAATTGTCTAAAAAGATTTGTGATTAATCAATTCTATCATGTGTAATGTGTATTTTATGAACATGCACACATTCGAATGTTCAGAGGTGGATGCTAATTGATAAAGTGACATATTGTTCTTAATATATTTTATATCCCTCCTGATTTTAATGGCAGAGATGCAATTTTTCTGTTACTCTAGCAATTCAAATATATTTTTACGATATAATACTTTTGCGATTTGCATAGTGTTTTTGGTATTGTCTATGCTAATTTGCATCTGTCTATATATCGCAGCTTTGTTGGATTGTAAGTTGGCTAGCGGTTATTGGAAAGGTCAGGCCGTTGATAGGGGTGAGCTGCTGATGTACATATAATTTTATATAGTTAAATTTCTTTGATATATTGTCCTTCCTTATTGTTTATAAATACCTTCAAGTACGAGTACTGGTAACAAAGGATCTTCGTAATTATCAGCCTTCTTTCATTTTTACGAATCTATAATTTATCCAAACATACTCACTAATTATATATTTTAAACAAATTATTGCAATTATTGTACTGATCATGAATAATAGAATTAGAGAGAAGCCGCGATTCAACAGTGGTATACCTTCTCAGTTATTTTGTTAATTATTTTCAAACTACAACTTTTATATATTGATTCCACTTATTTAGCCATAGTGGGCATTGCTGCTGCTGTGATAGAGATGCATGGAGATATCTGAGACTCTTCATTGAACACAACAACAACATATATAGTTTGTACTTGAAGACTTTTTTTTACACTCTTGGTAATAATATTTAACGAAATTATTGATAGATGCCTTTGTATATATTACAAAAAATATATTAAAATATATAAAAAAAGTATTATTAAAAAATTTTCATCCTCTACATATCAAATATTTACAATATGTTGATACGAAAAAAAATAAATATATATATATATATGAAGAAAAAAAAGGCATCTCCTTATCGTGCAACTAAAAGTTGCTGATGGCTGGCGCCATCTATCGGAATAAATATCAACTATTCTCGTTGATTTTTAATTATTCGAGAATTGGCCAAATACCCATTCTTGATTAATCAAGAAAAGCTAACCACGGACGCGTTTCGGGCTGTTGGCCCTCATCAGCGTGGTGCAAGCTGTACCTCAACGACCAAGAAATTGGTCCTTAAGGAATCCTGAAAAATCATGAAACGGGTAGTTAAGGCCAGAATTGCGTGAGGACGCTACACAATGTGAAAAAATAGTACAAATGTAACATTGTACTGGGATAAGGTGCATAAATGAAGAAAAAGGCATCTCCTTATCGTGCAACTAAAAGTTGCTGATGGCTGGCGCCATCTATCGGAATAAATATCAACTATTCTCGTTGATTTTTAATTATTCCAGAATTGGCCAAATACCCATTCTTGATTAATCAAGAAAAGCTAACCACGGACGCGTTTCGGGCTGTTGGCCCTCATCAGCGTGGTGCAAGCTGTACCTCAACGACCAAGAAATTGGTCCTTAAGGCATCCTGAAAAATCATGAAACGGGTAGTTAAGGCCAGAATTGCGTGTTTGGCCAATTCTGGAATAATTAAAAATCAACGAGAATAGTTGATATTTATTCCGATAGATGGCGCCAGCCATCAGCAACTTTTAGTTGCACGATAAGGAGATGCCTTTTTCTTCATTTATGCACCTTATCCCAGTACAATGTTACATTTGTACTATTTTTTCACATTGTGTAGCGTCCTCACGCAATTCTGGCCTTAACTACCCGTTTCATGATTTTTCAGGATGCCTTAAGGACCAATTTCTTGGTCGTTGAGGTACAGCTTGCACCACGCTGATGAGGGCCAACAGCCCGAAACGCGTCCGTGGTTAGCTTTTCTTGATTAATCAAGAATGGGTATTTGGCCAATTCTGGAATAATTAAAAATCAACGAGAATAGTTGATATTTATTCCGATAGATGGCGCCAGCCATCAGCAACTTTTAGTTGCACGATAAGGAGATGCCTTTTTCTTCATTTATGCACCTTATCCCAGTACAATGTTACATTTGTACTATTTTTTCATATATATATATATGAAAAAATAGTACAAATGTAACATTGTACTTAGATAAGGTGCGTAAATTAAATGTACTATTTTTCATATATATATATATATGAAAAAATAGTACAAATGTAACATTGTACTTAGATAAGGTGCGTAAATTAAGAAAAAGGCATCTCCTTATCGTGCAACTGAAAGTTGCTGATGGCTGGCGCCATCTATCGGAATAAATATCAACTATTCTCGTTGATTTTTTGATTATTCCAGAATTGGCCAAATACCCATTCTTGATTAATCAAGAAAAGCTAACCACGGTTTTTTTTGGTCGTTGAGGTACAGCTTGCACCACGCTGATGAGGGCCAACAGCCCGAAACGCGTCCGTGGTTAGCTTTTCTTGATTAATCAAGAATGGGTATTTGGCCAATTCTGGAATAATTAAAAAATCAACGAGAATAGTTGATATTTATTCCGATAGATGGCGCCAGCCATCAGCAACTTTCAGTTGCACGATAAGGAGATGCCTTTTTCTTAATTTACGCACCTTATCTAAGTACAATGTTACATTTGTACTATTTTTTCACATTGTGTAGCGTCCTCACGCAATTCTGGCCTTAACTACCCGTTTCATGATTTTTCAGGATGCCTTAATGACCAATTTTTTTGGTCGTTGAGGTACAGCTTGCACCACGCTGATGAGGGCCAACAGCCCGAAACGCGTCCGTGGTTAGCTTTTCTTGATTAATCAAGAATGGGTATTTGGCCAATTCTGGAATAATTAAAAAATCAACGAGAATAGTTGATATTTATTCCGATAGATGGCGCCAGCCATCAGCAACTTTCAGTTGCACGATAAGGAGATGCCTTTTTCTTAATATATATATATATATATATATATGCTGTAAACATCTCAAAATTATTATTCTCATATTTAATTTTCATAGAACTTATTTTAATAATCATCATCACTTAGCATTGTTTACATGGGGACTTTGTAAAAAAGGAGACGTTGGTTAAAATTAAAAACTAACGAGACACACATTCTTGATTTTTTTATTTCCTTTACATTAAAAATAGCTATAAAAGAAAAACTTACATACATCCGCTACTTACTTGGCGCAGTCGACAGGATACGAAAGAAAATTAAAAAGGAAATTTTTAATCAACAGATTATATATTTCAAATTTAAATAACTCATTCAGAAACATCTTTATTTTTATAATGACAAAAATACATAGATTTGAAAAATATTCTGGCAGTAAGAATAATATAAAAATTGAAAGTTGGATTAAGTTGTATGAAGTAGAAAATTTAAAAGCAAACGATGAAGAAAACATACACAATCTTATCCACTATTTAGCAGATGAAGCCTTAGAATTTTTTGCTGATGAAATTCTTACAAATGCACATATAAAAAATGGGAAACTGTAAAAGATAAACTCAATTCCAGATTTAAGCCTTGCACATATAGTCCCATTGTATTAGCATCTAGCAGAAAGCTCCTTGCAAGTGAAACTGTGGAGACTTATTTTAAAGAAAAAATGGACTTACTGAATCAAACATCCTTGAAAAGGGAAGAGAAAATACAGCTACTAACAGATGGGCTACCTTTGAGTTGGAGGGATGTGTTTGCAGCAGCACAACCTGCTGATCCAACCAAATGGATACAAGTTGCACTTTCTGTTGAGCATAACAGGCAACAAAGTAAGCTAAGAAATTTGTTTAAACCCAAAGTATGCACTCTATCTCAACAGGAAAGATCAGCTTCAAATTGCCCATTTTTCTGCCCAATTTGCATGAAGAAAAGAATTAATGTGAAACATTGGTTGAATGAATGTCCTGATTATGACCCAAATTATAAAACAGAGAGATCATCTAAAAATACACAACGAAAACAATTCATTACAACAGTAACCGAATCAACCACAAGTAATGAAACAAACAAAGTATATTGATAGACTTTAAAATTTGTGTCAACAAACATCCTTTACAAGCCTTCATGGACACAGGTGCTACCAAATCTTTAATAAGTCAAAATTTAATAAAAAGTTTGAATTTACATCCTTTAATATATTCTCCCATGCAAATTCAACAAGCTAACTTATTAACCAAAACTTTGGGATATGTTCATGTAAATTTGCAAATTCATAATAAAACTAGAAAGGTCAAACTTCATGTAATACCTAATTTAAAATTCCAGCTACTCATTGGCTTGGGTATTGCAGAAGACTTTGAACTTATTGTTGACACTAAAGATGAAACAGTGTACACTAAGCAATCAGCAGAAATGGCACTTGTTTGCACAACCTTTAATCATTTGCAAAAACCTAACCAGGATGAGTTGAATGAATTATTACAGGAAAATGAGCAAATATTCAGTCAACATCAAACAGATATAGGAAGAATCTCCATTCAGCACAATATAGTCACCAAAGAACATTTGCCTATAAGTTTAAGACCATATAGAAGACCCATCTCTGAAAATGAGAAAATTTCCGAACAAATCAAAGAAATGATTAAGAAAGGATTAATTAAAGAGTCATCCTCCCCATGGTCTTTTCCAGTTGTTTTAGTGCAAAAAAAAAAGATGGGACCAATAGACTCTGTGTAGACTACAGGGGACTCAATAAAATTACAATTGATGATAAACAACCCTTACCAATTTTGCAAGATATTTTTGATAGACTTCATGGATCAAAGTATTTCACAACACTAGATGTGGCTTTGGGATACTGGCATGTTCAAATACACCCTGAGTCAGTTCCCAAAACAGCCTTTGTCACCAATGATGGACATTATGAATTTTTGGTTATGCCCTTTGGACTCAAAAATGCAGCATCAACATTTCAGAAAATCATCCAGCAAGTGATAGGAACTATTTTATGGAAAGGAGTATGTGTTTTCCAAGATATCATCATTTATTCCACATCCTTTTTCCCAGCCTATGAACCTGATAAAGCAGGTATTTGAAAAATTGCTTGAATACAACATCAAGCTTAAGTTCAACAAATGCTCATTTGCACAGTCAGAGGTCAAATACTTAGGCCATATCATTGTCACAATAAAGTAAAACCTGATCCTGATAAAATCAAAGCTGTTCAAGACGTTCCGCAACCAACAACAGTTAAAGGAATCAGAAGATTCATTGGCTTGGCAAATTTCTACCGGAAATTCATTCCAAGATTTGCAGAGATTCCCACCCCTCTCACAAACCTGACACAGAAAAATAAATTATTCTCGTGGACACCTCAAGTTGATAAATTCTTCATAGAATTAAAAGCAGCTTTAACATCAGAACCAATTCTTACCACTTACAACCCAGAAGTACCTTGCAAACTATATACAGACGGATTAGCAATTGGAATAGCAGGAATACTAAGTCAAGAAATTGATTCAACAGAACATGTAATATCATACTATTCCAAAAAGCTTCTTAAACGCCAACAGAACTACTCAGCTTATGAACTGGAATGCTATGCTGTCATCCAAGCAATAGATTATTTTGAGGTATATCTGGAAAACAAGCCCTTCCAAGTTATTACGGATCACTCAGCCTTACAGTGGCTACACAATCTCAAAAATCAAAAATCTAAATTTTTCAGGTGGCTAGTCAATTTATCAACTAAAACCTTTACAATCACACACAGATCTGGAAACAAACTGACTCATGTAGATGCATTATCAAGAGCCCCAGTACTAAGTATTTCAATTTTTGAGCTACAACAACATCAAAGACAGGCAGATCTCAGCTTCATTGAAGACCCTCAAGATCATCAAAACACAGTGATGGTCAAGAAGAGAGGACTACTCAAGGCTGTGGTGCCTGCTTCCTTTAAAGAACATATTCTGAAGGAATATAATGATAACATGAGTCACCCATCCATTAACAAGACAGTCAAATTAATAGTTCCTTAATTTTGGTGGTCAGACATGGTACAGGAAATTAAATCTTATGTGAGATCATGCAAGGCATGTCAACTGACCAAATCATCTAACCAACCAACTCTAGGAGACAACTAATAATTCCAGACACAGAATTCCAACCAGCTCAAGTAATAAGTGCAGATACAATAGTTATGGGAACATCAGCTGAAAAGACAAAGCACAAGTACATCCAAGTGTCCATTGATCATCTTACAATATATGTTTGGGCATTTCCCACTATCAAAAACACAGCTCAAGCAACGCTACAAGGTTTCAACGGAATCATTCAAGTCTCGCTACCCATAAAACATATTATCACTGACAACGGAAAGAACTTTAATTCCAAGGAATTCAAAAGGTGTTTGAAAGTTCATAACATCAAACAAACTTTCACCACACCATACCACCCCCAGGGTAATGGAATGTGCGAAAAGGTTAACGGAACAATCATGACCAAGTTAAGAGCGGCCTTGCTTGATAAACCGAAAGTGAAAATGGAGCACACTTTTGCCCAAGGTCATTACTGACTACAACAACACCACTCATGACGTAACAGGTTTTCTGCCATCTTTTCTACTTTTTGGTTACAATGTGCTGCCACAATTTGCTGATAACCCCTCAACCTCGGTAGAAGATGCTAGAAAACTGGCTATAAGAAGAACTCAACATTATCGTGATATTTCTAAAAGAAGACATGATTCAAGGCATCTCGACATTGAATTTAAAGTTGGAGATCTCGTTCTTAAAAGAATTCCCTACAATGATCCGAGGCTAATTAAAACAGCTCTCAAATACGAAGGACCATTCCAAGTTTTGAGAAGAATGTCTAAAGTGACTTACGAACTCTCTACAACGGATCAAGACAACCCACCAAGAAATCCCACAGGAGATCCTATAAAGGCTCACATATATATGCAAAGCGGGGGTAAATGATACGAAAAAAATATATATATATGCTGTAAACATCTCAAAAATATTATTCTCATATTTAATTTTTCATAGAACTTTATTCCAATAATCATCATCACTTAGCATTGTTTACATGAGGACTTTGTGAAAAACGAGACGTTGGTTAAAAATAAAAACTAACGAGACATACATTCTTTATTTTTTATTTCCTTTACATTAAAAATAGCTATAAAAGAAAAACTTACATACATCCACTACAATATAAGTGCTCAATTCATAATAAATGCGTAATTTATGCTTTTTTGCGTATAATTTATATTCAAAATTCTTTGAGAAGATAACACATTTTTTAAAAATTGATATAAATTATATAATTAAAATCCTTCGTGGAGATATATAATAATTTCCACCTTATTGAGATCTCTTTTAATGAGCATATTCCTCCAAATATATATATTTTATATTTCCCGTATTTAGGGGTTCAGTGGAAGGATGGTCTAAACCGTTGGTTTCGACCGCTAAGACCCCGGGTTCGATTCCCGCATTGGTCATTTTCTTTCTGATCTAAAATAATGCTTCAATAGCCCCCAATTCTTGCAAAAGTTCAACCCCACCAGTGAATTCAAGTAACCAAACGGGGCTCTGAAAAAATTTGTAAGTGCAAAGTCGAACTGCTTTTTACATGTGTAGACATGTGATTGACTTACAGTAAAAGCAGTCGCCTACTTCTACCCACCATGATTATTATGGTATGCACAAGGATACTAGGGATAAGCAAATAAAAAACAGATTATATAGGTTATCTATAACCGAGCTCTCCTTGTCATTTCCCAAAGTCTATAGTTCTATTTTATATAAACTGACAACATTGGTACTTATTTCAATAGAATTTATGTTCTATAATACCATTATAAATGTCTTGATATCAATACATATGTTTAAATATTTAAATATTGTTTGATAATAGTGCGCTTTTGTGCCACTTTTAGCGAGACTTTTAACACCTTATTTTTTTTTCTTTCTATAATTTTGCATAAGATATTTTTTGTTTAAATAATATAGTTAACCTTGTTGTAATCAAATATTCAAACACAAGGTGTTGTGACTATCCCTCATATTTAAAAAGTAAAATATTATAATCCCATATTCATATATAAATGAATTAAATACCAAAATGTTTCATTCTATACTTCTATTTTATATACACTGACAACTTTGATTTTAATTTATTAATTAAAATATTCCTCGATTATTTGTTCTATAATATCATTATCAATGCTTCGTAATTAATACTTGTGTTTGAATATTATAATATTGCCACGTGGAAAATTAGGGAAGACAAAAACTTCAGGAGGAAACAACAATTTATTTCAGGGAAGGACAAACTATCAAAGGTAAACAAAAGATAAGCCACGAGGGAAATTTACAGAGTGGCAAGATATAAAACATAAAAATGACCACTCTGTTAAATAAAAAATAATAAAATTAAGAAATACTATGTTACATAAATAAAATTAATAAATACTATGTTACATAGCTTCTTCCCTATGGGAGCTGTGACCCACAGCTAGCAATTATTGTAGATACTGACGTGGATTTGACGTGCTTCTGCCAAGGATTCCATCGAAGTCTTGGAACTTTGTTCCTAGTACCTTTGCGTCCTTTTTCTTGCGGCGTGAAGAGCGGCTTTGTCGTCGTATCGTCTATAGGGACATCGTCATCTTGGAGGGAAGTCTTGGCTTTAGCACGGCGGTGGAATCCTGGAGTCAGTCTCCGAAAATGTAGATCACAGCACCCATGGTTTTAAGGTCTTCTCGGCGATTATCAGTTTGTCTTCCCTTACTTACCCAGCATCTCCACCAAAATGCCACGTGGAAAATTAGGGAAGACAAAAACTTCAGGAGGAAACAACTATTTATTTCAGGGAAGGACAAACTATCAAAGGTGAACAAAAGATAAGCCACGAGGGAAATTTACAGAGTGGCAAGATATAAAACATAAAAATGACCACTCTGTTAAATAAAAAATAATAAAATTAAGAAATACTATGTTACATAAATAAAAATTAATAAATACTATGTTACAATATTGATTGATTACAGTGCGTTTTTTGCCACTTTTAACGAGACTTTTTAATCAAGAATCCAAACGTAAATAAATAATTAGATTTAGAAAGTATGTGTCGGTTCAGACTTGGATGTCAACAATAATTCAATTTATTCCCGAATTCAATTTAGATCATTGTTGTGTCTGCTGGCCATCTTCAATAAGAAATCCAATATTTTATTGAAGTAATCTCATGATATTGAAGTTTATATTTATTGTGAAACAACATAAATATATTTCAATAAATCATAATAACCTTATATTAGTATATATAAGTATAAATACATTAGTTTTATGAGTTCAATCTCGGTAAAATGTTGTAAATATACATTTAAAATATCAACTTTTGAAATATTCCTCTGTTGTATTCTATAAAATACGTGTTGTAAATAATTCACAAATCAAAAATAACATTCATATTGAAACTAAAAATGACCATATTAGAAATTTAGTGTTGTGATTCTACTTTCGTAAACTATAATAATTATAGTCGGCGACTATAATGTAAAACAAATGAGAAAAATGACACATTTTATATAAATTCAGGACAAAACAATGAAATTTTGAAAATAGAAAAAAAAAATTTAATCTATCCTGATAATATTCAAACACTACCTAAGTAAACATGCACCGAATGAAACTGTTCACATTTCCTAATACAGCATATAAAAGCAGAATGATCCAATACTCTTTTAGAGCTCTAAAAAAAGCGGTCTGGTAGATTAAATTGGCGAAATTGTTGGGAGGGATCACCAATGATGAGCGAATGCCGGTCCCAAGCCCGGATGAAAAAGGAGGAGGGGGAGCAGTAACAAGCTCGCTAAAAAACCTGGGCTCAGCTGGCCCGGCTGATAGTACCCTGTAAGAGCTCCTAATCCAGGGATACAGGATGAGCAGTGTTTGTACTCCATGTTAGGAGCAGCTGCACATGGCGTTTGTTCCTCATGTCAGAGGCGGTCATTTCTTTTGGAGCTAAGTCGGCCTGCCAATGAGTAGTGCTCCCAGTCTTGATGACAAAGGCAGACGCATTCTACTTCACCCAATCATGATGGTTGTCATGCTTTACAAGCTTGATATCTTGATATGATTAAGTGAAGATAAGAAAGAAGAAGAAGATGATGATGAGCCAAGCCCTCCCAATATATTTTAATCGCAATAAGGACAGTAGATTTGTGGTTTATTCGTGAAAAAGAAACATTCGCGTCTAAATGTTTTCATACATTATATATAGATGGAGCGTTATTGTTTTGTACTGATGGTATATATTAGATAATGTGAAAAAAAAACAATAAATATTTCTTGATTTTTCAAGAAAATTGGTTGACCGAATATCACGCTGAATTTCACTTTTCACTAGATGGTGCTCTGCCATCTAGAGATGCTCATGTGAGACTGGTCAGGATATGCCTTTTTTATTTTTAATATTAGTTAATGTATATTAGATGAAACCCCTCTACTCCTTATACATTTATAAACTAGGTTGCTCCTGTTGAGTGGCATCTAATGAAGATATTTTCAAGTGGAATTGGAATTGAGTAGTTAAGGCAGAGTTTGTACCTCGCTGATGAGGGTCAACATATGAAAGGCGTACGTAGATAGATTTTTTATTAATCAAGAGAAAGGGTATTTAGTCAGTTATAAAATAATTTAAAAATCAAAGATTATTTAACATTTATTCCGATAGATGGCGTGAACATTTAGATAATTTTAGTTTAATAATCAAGATATACCTTTCTTTTCAAAATATCATAACATATAATTATTATCGATCAATGGCGAATGAATAAAGGTAATGCTGAAGTTATAATGAAGATCATAAGACCTTTGAAGACAATATCAAAAGGCACAAAAATAGACCATTGTTTAATCAACAGTATGGATCCACATTGAAACTATATAGTGAATTGTTGTTTTAAAATAGATATTTTCTGATTTTTTTAAATATATATATTTTTTAAATGCAATTGCCCTCTAACAAAACCTAACACATTTTTTCACTGGCAATGTGTTTCTTTCCAATAATATCATCAAATTTTATCTATCAATTTATCAATATTCATATCGATTATCAATATTATCTATACAGACCTTACTGCAAAAATGATTTGGCGAAACCGCTAAAAGAGTTCACCACTGATGAACCAAAGCTCTCTCATTCACTAATTCATATCATTGCATAAGGTCTGTAGATATGATATTTGATGATATTATTGAAATGAAACACGTTACCAGTAATTTTTTGATACAAATAATAATTATTTATCTTTGAGAGAAAACCAAAGTAGACCAAATCATTTTAAAACATATTTTTAATATAGTTAATAAATATATATAATAAAAATAAGTTATACACTAGCAAACAAATACAACCACAATATTCTTTCAATGAAATGTCTGATTCTTTTAAAATAAACCAATATCTATCGCCCACACACCTAATATATTATTATTGCAGTAAGGGCAGTATAGAAATGATTTATCTTAAAAATCATACACAACAAATATATTTCAAATTTATTATATGTTTAATATAGTTAACAATTATATATTGGGTTGTTATTGTATTCAGTTGGCTTACGCTAACTTTTTAGAAGATATTATAACATATTTATGCGTCAACACAAAAATTTTAATTTGCGTTCAGCCAACTAAAATATTGGTAAATAAATGATATATTTGGTCTTAGGTCTTTTTAATTAAATATCTATTTATTTATATTTAATAACAACTATTTAAAAACTAGTAAACAATTATAATTCCAATATTTCTCTAATATATAAGACGAGAGAAATAAATACTTAACCCAATATCTTCAATTCGACAATACTATTAGTAATAGTTAGCCGGAATATAATAGTTTACAAATTAGTTTCTCGACGTAGGTTGACAGGTTGGTGACAATGCCCCCGAGCGTCTCTTCAGGACACGATAACAGTTCCGTTGACATGTCACGCAATGTCATCCAAACTTTCCACATTAAACCTTCATGATATTCATAAAATTATAATATTTTTTCTTCTCTCACCTTCTCTAATTCTTGTTTCATGCTAGATCGTGCTTAATTCTACTGTTATTTTTACCACCTTTAGTGTATTACTGCCTGATTATCTTTAAAAAGATACTATGTACCGTCTTTAAATCAGTCTATGACCATATAATTAATTGTTATTGATGAATGGGTTCCTTTTAAAATATCAGATTCACAGCTTGCGTGATAAAATTTTGAATTTAATTTATTTTAGATTTAAAATATTCACTCGCATGTTTAATAATATATATTGATTTAGAAAAGTCGTTTATGTGGGAGGAATAGAAATAAAAATATTCACCTTTTGATCTTTTTTTTATATATAAATGGTTATATTGAAACACAGATCTAGTATATCTAATATTTATATATATTATTCGGCACAACCATTTATATTATCTTCTTAATGTCTCTCTCTCTCTCTCTCTCGAGGAGATTTTTTCCAAAGGATTAACTATTTTCGTTATTCTGTTAATAAGGATTTTGAATCAATGAAAAATTTAGGTTTTTAATTATGAAACATTAAATATTTAGATAGTATAGTTGGTTTATTTAAATATTTTCGATATGTATTCAATATGGCATTGTAATAGAATACCGAAAAAATATTGATAGAAATGTATATTATATATAGATGTTATGCACTAGCGCGCCATCTGTTATCAAAATTCAAAACTATTTTAAAGGCGTAAGATTCTTTTTGATATTAAACAATTTCTACTGCCCTTACTGTAATGGAAAAATTAATGAGAGGGCCTAGCCCATCAGTGATATACCCTCTCAGCGGTTTCGCCAGTTTAATCTACCATACCGCTGTTATATTGCATTTTTGGAACTTCCTTTTATAGTGATACTGTTGGTAGACTCTTTGAATGGGTATTTTAGATGTTATCTTAGTGTTTAGAAACAAGTTTTCACAAAATATAAATTTATTTACACTGATAAATAAATTATCGTAAATATATAGGCTGCCTGACCAGAATTCATAATTCTTAAAATTAAAGATACTTCGGCCAGTATAAATATTTTATTATCTCGACGTTTCAACCAAAAACGTCTCTGACAACGAGGACGAAATAATTTTGTAGAAACGTTGAGATAATAAAAATATTTATACTGGCCGAAGTATCTTCAATTTTAAGAATTAATAAATGAGGTATTTATCTTAATAATATTTATATACAGTAAAAATATCAATTAACCGTATTCGGTAAATTAAAAGAAAAGCGCATTTTGGGTTGAGTTGAAATATAAATTTGGAATCAGTTTATATTCAAACCTCTTTCTTTCTCTCTCTTTTCAATATTAAAGAAGAATTATTTATATATATTTCTGTTCCACCAGATAGCGCTCTGCATTCTGTAAAGCATAATATATATAGATGGAAATTTTGCCGAGAGGATATTGTTCTAAAGAAACAAAGGTCGCCTCTCCCGTGAAAATAGACGTTAAAACTAGACGCCATCTATTGACCGTCGCCGCAACTAGTGGCCTCGGGTCGATGACAAAGCCACAACACCAGCTTTGGCAAACTGGAAAGCGTCCACCTAGAAACCATGGTTTCGGGCTAATGGCCCTCGTCAGTCTAGGGCGGACTTTATTCCATGAGATCCAATCGGGAGGCCGCTAGTTGCGGCGACGGTCAATAGATGGCGTCTAGTTTTAACGTCTATTTTCACGGGAGAGGCGACCTTTGTCTCTTCAGATCAATATTCTCTCGGCAAAATTTTCATTTATAATATAGCCATAGATTTGGCCCAGCCACTTTGCCAGCTAAACACCTCTTTGGCAGATTTTTCAAGATTGCATTAGATCCCGTGTGGATCTCATGGAATAAAGTCCACCCTAGACTGACGAGGGCCATTAGCCCGAAAACATGGTCTCTAGGTGGACGCTTTTCAGTTTGCCAAAGCTGGTTATGTGACTTTGTCACCGACCCGAGACCGCTAGTTTGCGGCGACGGTCAATATATGGCGTCTAGGTTTGACGTCTATTTTGACGGAAGAGGCGACCTTTGTCTCTTTATATATATATATATATATATATATATATATATATATATATAATACATAACAGAGTTTTCAGTTGTAAAATTTTAAGCAATCTCCTCCAAAGATACATCAACTATACATTGGAGGAGAATTCTTAAACCTTTACAACTGAAAACTCTGTTGTTTTTTTTAGTGAAATATGTATAAAGATTATTTGAAAATTACTGAACTATACATAGCTATCTATATATAAAATCAAAATACAAAATACCGAAATCGAGATAAATAGAATGGGGTATCGGAGAGAATCCTTAAACGAAACATTCTCACAATCACCAACGTACCACTTTATACCCTCAACATTATCATCAATAAAATATTCGGCTTTAAAAAAAATTAAAAGGCTAAGCTTCAGGTTCAGAGCCGCACAATATCGAGAAACTCAAGATCTGATGCAGGGCCGTTTATGAAAAATTGCTGGTATTTTATAATTTAAAGAATGTTGTTGCACTGAACGAGACATGAATTTACCTCAATGATAGTAACTAACCCTGAGTGATTTACTAGCGCTAACTCTCAAATAACCACCTTTCTTAAGTAAGTCAAGCAATGCAATAAAGTTTCTCAAAGGACTTCATGATCGTTGCAGGTATCTGCTACAATGGGAAGCTACCTATGAAGAATGTGAACCCAAATATCGAACTGAATTTCAAAATCTACCATAGATTTGTCTTAGAGGTATTATTCGACAATGAGGTTTCATTTTTGTATCCAAGTTACTCAAGATCTGTGTAGCTCCAGCAGGTTAAACCACGATTCATACATCACGTCATACATCAGAAATGAGTGACTAAACCGACATTTTGTACATATTTAAAACACATCTCTGACAAATCCCTAGACTTGGCCTCTTCGGAATTTTTTGGCTTGCTAAATTCTGCTTTCAGATTGAGCGTAAACAACGCTAGGTAGTCTTTGTATAGTCGTTAATAACTATCGGGATGGTCTTGATTAAAATATTCTAAGTCGAAGCCTATTTTCCTGGAAACATCGAGGAAAGGCTATTGCTAAACATCAAGGCTCGCACTAGAAATCAAAATATTGTTAAAATATTCGCAAATTATTTTAATAGAACAAATTATAACGCTAAGGAGCTTACTAAATACTTAATACCATATGAAAATTCGAAACTATTATAGACGCGTATGATTCTTTTGAAAATGAAGACTATTTCTACTGCCCCCCCCCCCCCCCCCCTACTGCAATGGAAACATTAATGGGAGGGCCTGGCCCATAAGTGGGGAACACGCGCTAATGCATCATAGCATAATATCATAATGTACAATATAAATGCATATTTTCTCCTCATCTAAAATAGATAGCAATAAATTTCAATCGATTATAACATTTTCATAATTTGTGTTTGTTTATATACAACAACAACAAGAGCTTTATTAGAACATATCCGTCTTGTAAGGACGACCTGTGTGTGTTTATATATGTTTTATAATAACTATATAAACTTTAAAACTAGATAATTTAACCATAAAACATACCAATCAATCAAATTATGTATTGATATTTCAACTATATTTTGGTAAATATCTGTTAGATTTGAAAAAGGTAGATAGAAAATTCCAGACACTTTAACAAACTTTAATTAAAGGTTTGTCGTTTAAAAATATTCTATCAGATACCTAACCTACATAAAGCCAATTTCAAATGTTAATATTTTTATAGCATTTCCAAGTTCAATAAAGGTTTGCTCAGACCAGATTGGAATCAATAAATTCTCCGATATTTACAATTACTCAAGTAAGCAACATTGTGTTGTTTTATTCGATATTTTTAATTAGGTATATAAAATGTATCTCGAAACTTTTTTAAATAAGAGTTAGTTATGTTGCGTCTCACATCTATTTGATTTCAAATAAATATTTGAAGTTTAATTTATTTTTCAATCCTTTAAAATTCTTGTTATGCCTCTTTTATTTTTATTGGAATATTCTTATTTGTAAATATATATTTATTTATATATATTTTATAATATAAAAATGTAAAAATATATTTTGAAAAAACATATACTTTATTTCATTCATTGACTATTCTATATATTTTTTACTATATATCTAGAATATATCTTTGAATATTGTTGTATATATATATATATATATATATATATATATGTATAGTTAAAGTTACCTATTATTTCTTGATTCACTAATATAAGATCCATTTTATAAATTCTATATAATTGTGATAAATATTTAATTAATAGATAATCCCATAATATTATGTTCAAATCAATAAGCTTGATTATATCCCTCAAGCTTATTGATTTGAACATAAATATTTAATGTATAATTTGCTTCAAGTAATTGAAAATGAAAACAACTTGATAAGTAAATAACTATCTTTCCTATTTTCACGACTGCACCTTCAATTCCTTATTTCATCAACAACAAAACATAATATTCTATATTAATAACATATACATATATATCCTATATTTAAAATATTATAAACATGATTATGGAAATTGATCAAGTGTGTGTTTTCGGTTGAATTTATTACGTTGATTTGTTTCAATGAAAATAGACACTTCGGCCAGTTAGAGTTTTTTATTTTCTCAACGTTTCGGCAAAAATCCTTTGTCTTCGTCAGAAGAAGTAAATTAAAATAAAGCATTTAGCAAGGCGCTGAAAATTGTTCTGAGGTTGGTTGCAAGGGCGTTCTCACGTGATTTTAACGCCTTGCTAAATGCATTATATATTTTTTTAATTCTCCTGACGAACACAAAAGATTTTTGTCGAAACGTTGAGGAAATTTAAAACTCTAATAGGCCGAAGTGTCTATTTTTCATTGATATTTGAATGCCGGCCAGGCTACCTTTATCTTAACGTTGATTTGATTATACTATATTCAAAGAATATAATACATTGAAGGAATATTCAAAATCAATATAATTCTTATGTCTTTTCAATTTTCAGATTTATGTTATATAGCGCGCTATTAATAAAACAACTAGTTTTTTTAATCCTATAAATCCTATAATTCCTTTATAACCCCCCCTTTTTATATTATTTTATAATTCAATATAAATATTAGAAATATAATCCTCTGTATCAATTAGAACAATCAAATATTAATCTTCGAGGATAAGTGTCTTTATTACACTTTTAACAAGTTTACAAGCTTTCGGGTTTTAAACGACCTTTCTAAAAGTAAAATTATTTATATTCTCTTTTTAGAATATTATAAATTTAATAAATTTGAGTTAATAGGCGATCTATTAAATATACCTATATAAATCCTGTTGATCCTTGAAATAAAAATGTTTTATTTTCAAAAAGTTCGAAATATTTTCCTTCTTCATCAAATTATTAAATGAAAAATAGAAGTGTAAAATTTCTATTCAAATTCAATAAATTGATTAAGAGGTAGCAATCCATTTAAATTAAAAAAAAAATGTTTTATATCTCCTAGGTACGAATTTTTTATATAGTTAAGTTAATTGTCATATCGGTTTGTTGTCAAATATTCAAATCATTTAAATTTAACCATTTCAAATCTATAAGTATATGCAATTATATTAAACATAATTTCAAAATTGAAGAACTATATATATAAAACAAGATTCATTGTGTATTGTTGACTTAGGTTTCAATCTTGATTATTTATACAGTAGAATCTTCCTGTAAAGGACAACACCTAATTGCAGAGCCGAACTGTCCCTTAAGGAGAGGTGCCCTCTTACCAGAGAGTTGTTAAATTGTAAAAAAGGTATTTTTTCAAATGAAAACTGTCAATTGTAGAAAGCTGTTTGCTAAAAGGAGGTTCTACTGTATATATATATATATATTACTAGACGAATGACCCGGCTTCGCCCGGGAATTCCCCGAGTGCAATTTCCTTCATACTGAAAGAGCACTACTAATAAATAGTATTAGAGCCATAGAATAGCAACACCGAAGTAATACATAGTTCAAATAGTTGGCGGATTTTCCACCTAACCTCCTAGGTACCCGCCCCAGCGTGTTAACTCTTATATATAGTGGTGCATCCTCTGTAGGTCTATTACACTCTTGGGTAAAAAGGGATAAGGATTGAAATTGCTTGAGAAGAGTGACCGTGATTGACCAAGCCTAGCCAGCAGCCTGTAATCTAATGTTTTCAGACCCCAGTCAAACATTCATAGATGTTTTTCTGAAAAATAATAATAAAAAAAAAACTAATATTAATATAAATCTAATAATCTGCAACTGTCCTTGAATATTCTAATTCTAGAGATTTTACCTTTCAAATATATACAAATATATACGTATATAGAAAAAATTATGAAAATAATATACCACTCAAACAACAAAAAAAAAGACTAAAATAGCATAAAAAAAAATTATGACAACACAGAAGAATACACAAAATTTTAAGTCTTATTTTCTGGAGCCAAAACATAAAGATTTCTTCCTGAGCCAACTCTAGAGCAGTCAACATACAATTGCCCATGCGAGAAACAGGGTTGCTCCAAGTCAATGCCAGCAATTTTGAGGGACTGACCTTGAGCCTTGTTAATCGACATGGCAAAAGAAACTCGAATGGGGAACTGCAATCTTTTAAAATGCAAAGGAGAATGTTTATCATCATGAATCAGAGGAATCCGGGGAATAAAAACCTCTTCATTTTGAAAACAACCAGTCAAAATGGTTGCCTCTACAACATGAGGCCACAATCTTTTAACGCAGAGACGGGTACCATTGCAAAGGCGGGGTGCATCAATATTGTGTCATCAAATATATACGTATATAGAAAGAATTATGAAAATAATATACCACTCAAACAACAACAACAAAAAAAGACTAAAATAGCATTAAAAAAAAAATTATTCATGACAACACAGAAGAATACACAAAATTTGAAGTCTTATTTTCTGGAGCCAAAACAAAGATTTCCTTATGAGCCAACTCTATTGCAGGCAACATACAATTGCCCATGCGAGAAACAGGGTTGCTCCAAGTCAATGCCAGCAATTTTGAGGGACTGACCTTGGAGGCGGGCTTGAGACTGTTGGGGATTCTCCAATGTGCGGCTACTTTGGCCTATAGCAGCTCGGGCAGCCATGCGTCAAGCTGCAGGAGTTCTTACTCCAATTGCAGATCTTTTGCGAGGCATAACAAATGGGATGATTCAATTTGAAAATATGTCCTAAAAAACAGAAATAGCACAATCAGTACCAAAAATATTTTTGTATATATATATTTAAAAAAAGCTTTTAAGGAAAACAGTGCAGACCCAAAACAAATCCAAAGTATCAGAATAAGTTACAGAACAAAACTGATTATCTAGTAGAAATTTTTAAGTTTGTAAATATCAAAACTACATTGTTCACTAACCATAACTTGGTAACTAAAACAAATTTCTCTCTCAACATTTCAGCAGAAAAAAAATAAGGCTAAAAAACTAATGGCAAAACATGTCAAACAGGTCAATCATTTAGAATGCTCAACTATTTTTTTCCCTAGCCTAATTTCTGCGTAGACAAAAAGAAAGCAGCATAATAGAACTACCACAAACAAAATATACAGAAATGGCGAGCGAATAAAATAAATGACAACAACAGACTAAATTTTAAACTATCGATGAAACATATTGTTACGCGTGATCCCTCCCGATCTCTTGGTACGATTCGCTCCCTCGGTCGCGGAGTAGATCCTCCCTGCAGGCACCCTGACGACGTCCCGAGTTCCACCGCTCGAGTGGAAACTCCCTTCTCCTGGCAGTATCTCTCGGCCTTACCACTGGTGGGGAGACACGAGAGACTGACCAGAAGAACAGCAGCAGCAGCGGCCCGACGAAGATGGCAATGGCTAGAGGAATGATAGGAGGCGGCACGGAGAACCAGAAGCACTTCTTTTATTGTCATATATTACTAAACATTACATATAACTTGAATAATAAACAACGGGTATTTACATAACGCCACCTCCTGGGGCCAATATAAAAAGGTATTTACAGTCAGGAGAGGTGGCCTCCCCAGGAAACGGGATCACAGCAGTCGGCGACTCCCGCATCAGTTGCAGATGCAAAACAGGCGAACGCGCCATCTACTGGCGGAGGTTGCAAGTGCTCTTCTCGTAACAATATGATTTTTAAAAAAGAATAACAAAACAAAGGCCATTACAACAATTAAAAAACATAAGCCCATTGTTTATATACAGTTATAAAAGTTTGTAAATATTGTCAAATCTGCATTGTTTACTAACCATAACTTTGTAAAATGTAGTGCCCTATCAACATGTCTGAAAAAAAAAAAAGAATAATGCCAAAATAGCCATGTTAATATTTTAGAAATAATATAGAATAATTTCTAACGCTTTGCCTAATGTTTTAATCTTTGTTCGCTCCTGACGAGGACAAAAGATTTTTGTCGCAACGTCGAGACAATAAAAAGATTCACTGGCCGAAGTGTATTTTATTTCAAGAAATATGAATGCCGGCCAGGCAGCCTCTATCTTTACGATTACCTAAACTTAGTAATATAAATTTCTCTCTCAATACTTTTGTAAAAAAGGTGACACTCGTATAAAAAGATATTTTAAAAAAAGTACGCAAGCAACTTGAAAAGAAATGCACAACGCTCATTGGTCGCTTAATTGGCCTCGTGTTGTTACTTTCCCTCGTATTCACTCCGCGTAAGACTCGCATTTACTCCGCGTAAAAAAAGGTTATTCAAATGAAAAAAATAAATAGCCAAAAATACTAAGCAAAATGTAGCCGAAAATTTTCCTCAGGTTTATAAAAAGCGACATGCAAAATTTGGTACCAATTGGTTCAGTAGTTTTTGAGTTTATCGCGAGACAGACAGACAGAAATCGACTTTTATATATTATATATTATATTATTTATAATTATATTTCAAAGATTCAAATACTCTGCTAAATCGACCGCCAGAGGTCACGCTTCCCCTATAAAACTTTATTGTTGTTGTTTCCCGATGGCCGGCTCAAAACTTTTATACATTATGTAAATAAGTTTTTCATTTTTTAGATTCTTACGCCTTAATCCAGGCATTATCTTTGTCAAATTATGTTTTTTTATATATCCCATAAGCCCAATTGAAGCTATTTTTGATAAGTAATTTTATTATAATCTTTTCCACATCTGCATATCAAAATCAAGCAACAGCTAATAATTCTATATAAATAACAATCAAAATACAACAGAAATTTCTTTTTTTATAACGTATATATATAAAACCGACCACCACCTGTAGTCCTGGGGGGGTAGACCAACCAATCAGAAAGGAAGACGCCTACTGATCATCAGTGAAGTCGTGTTCCATGTTGTTGACAGCGGTTATTGAATGATGATGCTTCTTGTAATATGTTACTTGTTTATCGTCCATCATTTTCGAAAGTAAAACAAATTTATTATGCAAAACGGAATGTATATATTTTATTTTCCATACGTCCAACGTTTTAAATGTTTAGACATGGTTTAATATGCACTTACATTGTGTTAAATATCGTTTATTACGTTTTCAACATGTTATAATTTTCATTACAAAGCTTTTTGGTGATTTTTCATTCTCATTGACACACACATATAACAAACAATTATAATAATTAATTATCTAATGAGGGCAACTTATTTAGTTCAAAGAGAGGGCTTCGTTAAAATCTCGCCTAATAATATAAACCTATATATTTTGTAAACAGGTAATAGGCGATTCTAACGTATATTTTCAAATATAAGATATTCATGATGTGAACAAAATAGTTGGCAACAAATTAACAGTGAATATTTCACATAAATTGATATAAGCAATATTCAAAGCAGGTCTGGAGGGTTCAAGTGTGTAAGGGATTTCTACAAAAATGAAATTTTAAAATGTACATAAGTAGAAGAAACGCGAAATCATTTTAACACGAAAGCTTGTGAATAGTAATAAAAAAACTCATCAACTCAAGTAGTTTTACCTTTTTTTCGAAATTTTATCATGAATACTAATAAATTGATGAGAAAATAATTACGTATTTTTAAATAATGAAACCCTTAATAGTTAACACTATTAATTATATATACAATTTAATATATATATGATATTACCAATATTTATATATATTTATATATGAAAAACAATAGAAAAGCACATGTGCTTCTGGTCAGGATATGCCTACTTTGTTTTTAATATATATATGTTATATGATGATCTTATAAAAAAATGAGCTGGTGAAGACTATTGACTAGTTTATTTAGTAATCTAAAGTCAAGGTTTACAAAAATTAAATATTAATCGAAAAATGAGGCATCTTATATGTAGATTACCTAATTTTAACTAAGTATATGGCAAGTTTACATGATAAAAGAAATGAAACAAGCCTAACTCCTTCTATCCCAGGCAAAAAAAAAAACAATTGGTGTTTTTATTTACAGCGTCATCAGGTGTTGAAACTGGTTTGCATAGTTTTTTGCATAGTTTTTGCATAAGCCTTTTGCATAGGTCTTTTGCATATTTTTCTTTTGATGAAGAGATTCATTTGTTTAGGTTTGATTTTTGTAGTTTTTATGTGGTTTGGTCACGTGCTTGGGACCTTATAAAAAGAAAGGCACAGCCAGAGGAAGTAGTGAGTAAGAGTCGGCAGATTAGGAGAGAGAGTCTGCAGATCAGGAGAGCCAGTCAAGGAGCTCGAGCTCAAGAAGAAAGGCACTGAGAGGTTCATTGGAACCCAGAAGATAAGGCCTAAGGCTCAAGAGGAAAGGCACTGAGAGGTTCATTGGAACCCAGAAGATAAGGCCTGAGGCTCAAGAGGAAAGGCACTGAGAGGTTCATTGGAACCCAGAAGATAAGGCCTGAGGCTCAAGAGGAAAGGCACTGAGAGGTTCATTGGAACCCAGAAGATAAAGCCTGAGGCTCAAGAGGAAAGGCACTGAGAGGTTCATTGGAACCCAGAAGATAAGGCCTGAGGCTCAAGAGGAAAGGCACTGAGAGGTTCATTGGAACCCAGAAGATAAAGCCTGAGGCTCAAGAGGAAAGGAACTGAGAGGTTCATTGGAACCCAGAAGATAAGGCCTGAGGCTCAAGAGTAAAGGCACTGAGAGGTTCATTGGAACCCAGAAGATAAGGCCTGAAGCATAAGTTAAAAGGCAGAAGATAAGGCCTGAAGCTCAAGTTAAAAGGCAGAAGATAAGGCCTGAAGCTCAAGTTAAAAGGCACAGGATAAGGCCTGAGGCTCAAGTCTCAAGTTTTAAAGAAGATAAAGTCTGAGCTATAAAGGAATTAAAGTTTAAAAGAGGAAGAAGTTAAAGTTTGAAGAGAGGCTGAGTCAAGCTTACCCGGATAGCTCGAGACTGATTGGACTGAGATTAGTTCATTCTTTTTTTTTGTATTTAATCTGTGTGTAATAAAGCCTCGTAATTTTTAGAATCATCAATAAGGCTGATCATTTCCTCCAGAGAAACACCTGCCTATCGCTACCTCCAGAATTTGATTTCTTGAACAGATAGATTTATTTTTTACATTTTTTGTTAGTTTTTAACATTTGGTGAGCCGGACGTGATAGGCTTGGTGGTGAAATGGAGGAATTGAGCAAAATAAGAAAGGCTGCCAGAGGTAAATTTACTCAGCAGGTCAATAGTTTAAATGCAGAGTTAAAGGATTCTTCCATTGATAGAAATAGGATATATGCAAAGTATGATAGGTTGGAATCTCTCCATTTGGAGCTGGTGGCATTGAATGAACAATGCCAGGGAATTTTATTGGCCCAAGAGGCTATTACCGATGATGAGATAAAAAGGGAATTTGAGGATTGTGAAATCTATATAATGGAAAGATTTTATTTAGAGTGCAAAATTCGCGTAATGCGTGAGCAGGAGAAAGATGTTCTTTCTACTGGTGGTAGAAATGAAGTTGAATTTAAAGAAGCAAATATAAAGGGAGACAAAGTCTCAAGTGATGAATATATATTAGAAATGGACTTTAATAGGGAAGAGTTGGAGCAAGAAGAAACTGCTAATGGAAAATGTGAAGATGCAGATTCAAAGAATGAAGAAGTTTCTGAAGCTGAGTCCAAAGGCGATAGAGTAAGGGATTCTGAAACTGCAATTAAAGGTTATGAACCGGGGAACAATTCTAGAGCAGTAGCTGAAGGCGCTGATCAAGTGAAGATTTCAGATGATGAAACTGAATCGATTGATGATAGTGAGGAAAATGAGGAAAGAGTTGTCAAAGTTCAAGCATCGAGGAAATTGGTGGAAGCAAGACAAACTGGAGATACGAAATCTAAAATAAAGGATAATTATAAGGAAACAGAATCCCAAGATTTGAGAACCATAAATAAATCTGATTATGCAGAGAATAAGGACGATAAATACAACAAGGGAAAAGATCATGATGTAAATGAAGCGAAAAATATAGATGAAGAACATTGTACAGAGTCAAAGAACTTGGAAGAAGAGGAAAAGCTAGATGCAGAACAAGGTACTGATTCAAAGGTGGCAGAAGAAAAGCCAGAATGCAGAACAAGGTACTGATGCAAAGGTGGAAGGAAAAATTACTGATCCAAAAGATTGGTTGAATGAGGGGTTCATCGAAGGAGTTAATGAAGATCCACCTGAGGTAAAAGGACACTATTTGCCCCGTCACCTTTTGTTTAAGAGCGAGTCCAAAACGACGCCTATTCGGCCAGTATTTGACGACGCTTCCTGTCGAGGACGCAATGGACTTTCCTTGAAACGATATTTAAGGAGGGGACCCATTCTGCTGAGAAGAATCCCGGAAATAGGGATAAAATTTCGGGAAAATAAGTTCGAGATTTTGGCCGACCTGAGAAGATATTTCCGGTTGATGGCCATCAAGGAGAATGATTGGGACTACCTCAGATTTCTTTGGAAGAAGAAAATGGACAACTGATGGTTTTTGGGCGGGAAATGGTTGTAGTGACGATTTTAGTTGAGTGCCCCGTACCTCAAAATCCGGAAGAAAAGACATAGGTGTCTACGGAGAAGAGCTGTCTCCCGAGAGAGTGTGGCGGGAAGACCGGGCAGAGCTACCTCCCGAGTAGCTGTCTCCCGAGTAATATGTGGCGGGAAGACCGGGTAGAGCTGTCTCCCAAGTAATAAGTGGCCAAGCTGTCTCCCGAGTAGCAGATGGGAAGACCTGGTAAAGCTGTCTCCCGAGTAATAGGTGGCGGGAAGACCTGGTAGAGCTGTCTCCCAAGTAATAAGTGGCCAAGCTGTCTCCCGAGTAGCAGGTGGGAAGACCTGGTAGAGCTGTCTCCCGAGAGAGTGTGGCGGGAAGACCTGGTAGAGCTGTTTCCCGAGAGAGTGTGGCGGGAAGACCTGGTAGAGCTGTCTCCCGAGTAATAGGTGGCGGGAAGGCCGGGTAGAGTTGTCTCCCAAGTAATAAGTGGCCAAGCTGTCTCCCGAGTAGCAGGTGGTCAGGGTAGCTATCTCCCAGGTAACAGGTGGCCAGGGATAGTTCCCGAGGTTTATAAAAACAGATATGGCTGAGAGATTAAGAGATCTGAAATATATATCTCAGGATAATGTGGCCATTGTATAAAATCAATTTTGACAATAATAATTGTCAAAATTTGGTGGGAGGATGTTGAAACTGGTTTGCATAGTTTTTTTGCATAGTTTTTGCATAAGTCTTTTGCATAGGTTTTTTGCATATTTTTCTTTTGATGAAGAGATTCATTTGTTTAGATTTGATTTTTGTAGTTTTTTATGTGGTTTGGTCACGTGCTTGGGACCTTATAAAAAGAAAGGCACAGCCAGAGGAAGTAGTGAGTAAGAGTCGGCAGATTAGGAGAGAGAGTCTGCAGATCAGGAGAGCCAGTCAAGGAGCTCGAGCTCAAGAAGAAAGGCACTGAGAGGTTCATTGGAACCCAGAAGATAAGGCCTGAAGCATAAGTTAAAAGGCAGAAGATAAGGCCTGAAGCTCAAGTTAAAAGGCAGAAGATAAGGCCTGAAGCTCAAGTTAAAAGGCAGAAGATAAGGCCTGAAGCTCAAGTTAAAAGGCAGAAGATAAAGCCTGAGGCTCAAGTCTCGAGTTTTAAAGAAGATAAAGTCTGAGCTATAAAGGAGTTAAAGTTTAAAAGAGGAAGAAGTTAAAGTTTGAAGAGAGGCTGAGTCAAGCTTACCCGGATAGCCCTAGACTGATTGGACTGAGATTAGTTCATCTTTTTTTTGTATTTAATCATTGTGTAATAAAGCCTCATAATTTTTAGAATCATCAATAAGGCTTATCATTTCCTCCAGAGTAACACCTGCCTATCGCTACCTCCAGAATTTGATTTCTTGAATAGATTTATTTTTTACATTTTTTTGTTAGTTTTAACATCAGGGCTTCTCGATGGCGGCGTCGCAGAGTTCATCTATGAAAATAAAATAGCATTATTCAAATAAAAAAATTAAATGGCAAAAATATATATATTTACAACATATATACCAGGTCTATTAGTATGAAACGCGAAAATGGGCGCCAGAGGCCGCTGTGCAACTTTATTTGAGCCGACGGTGGCGCTGTTGTAGGCGTTTTGTTCTTTGACTCACGTGGCATTAGCATGCGTGCAGTTTTAGAAAAAATCCAATCGTGAAAAATTTCTGGAGCCCGTGGAAATGGCAATTTCCGAGCCAAAAAGTGCCCATTTGCGGGAAGTTTTGTTGTTCGCCTTCAACTGGAAGAAAAGTGCCACTGAAGCCCACCGAATGCTCGAGGAAGTTTACGGCGACCACGCTCTGAGCAAATCGCAGTGTTACAGGTGGTTTAAAAAATTCCAAAGTGGCGATTTTGAAATTGATAATGAACCACATGGAAAACCGCCCCAAAAGTTCGAGGACGCTGAACTGCAAGCTTTGTTGGATGAGGACAGTACCCAAATGCAGGAGAAACTCGCAAAACAGCTCCAGGTGTCTCAAGGTGCTGTTTCTCTACGTTTAAACAGCCTCGGAATGATCCAAAAGCTTTCCAGATGGGTCCCCCACGAGTTGAGCGAAAGGCAGCAATAACGGCGTCTGGTAACCTGCGAAGGGCTGCTCGCCAGGCATGAAAAGAAGTCATTTTTGCACCGAATCGTAACTTGTGGTGAGAAATGGATCCACTTCAGCAATCCTACGCGCCAAAAGTCATGGGGCCTGCCCGGCCAATTTCCAAAACAGACGCCTAGGCCCAATCGCTTCGGAAAAAAGGCAATGCTTTGCATATGGTGGGACCAGACCGGCGTAGTATATTTCGAGCTCCTGAAACCTGGAAAAATGGTCAATACTAGTCGCTACGAACAACAAATGCACAGTTTGAGAGAGGCGTTGAATGAAAAAAGACCGGAATGGCGTGAAAATCACAACAACCTGATACTGCAGCATGACAACGCTCCAGCCCACAACGCTACGGTGGTCAAAAACACCATAAAAGACTTGGGCTGGGAACTCTTACCCCACCCGCCGTACTCACCAGACTTAGCGCCGTCGAACTCCCACATTTTTACATCTTTAGGACACGCCCTAAAAAAACAGGAATTTTCGAACTCAGACATACTCCGAAAATGACTTGTTGAATGGTTCGACTCAAAAGGAATAGAAATTTTCAGACAAGGAATTCGAAAATTGCCTGAAAAGTGGTCCGAGTGTATAGCTAATCAGGGCAATTACTTTGAATAAAAAATATTTTGTTGTTTGGAATTGGTGAACTTTTGAATTCACTGATAATTTTCGCGTTTCATACTAATAGACCTGGTATATTAATATTGCGCTTTAAGCTAAATATATTTCAATCAGAAAGTTTTAACACCATTTTTTTCATTCTAAACAATTACTTTTTATTATTTCGTTATTCATTTGATTTCTATAAACAATGTGTTAACCAGAATAGAAAATTAAAAATTTCCGTTGAAGATATTTATTAAAGGAAATGATAAAATAAGTGTTAGTATTGTTTTACCCATTGTTTAACATGAGGTTATTTTTAAACAATTGTGGATTCACTTTATAATTCCATTTTTTTTAAGAAACACAAACAATCTAAAGACCTCAGAAAACAAAAAAAAAACTTGTTTTAAAGCGTTTGAAAAACTTTTAAAAAATAAATTGGTTTCTTTCCCATCAACGTCGAACTGTTTTCCGAATGGTTATAATGTTTGTTCAAGCGTTCAACTGTGAAATATCAGAGGAGTTATTGTCTTCGGGATTTTTAACCAATAATGGTGAACAACTTCCATTTTTCTCAAAAATCTTATTAACTAGTTAATAATAAACTTGTAAAAATTATTGAATATTTTCTCGAATTTTATATATTATTAATATTAATTATTATATGTTGAAAGAGAGGTATAAAGGCATATATTAGAAACTATTATAAACACGTATGATTTTTTTAAAAAATATAAAAAAAAATTCCACTGCCCTTTTATTTTTCGAAAAGAATCATACGCGTCTATAATAGTTTCGAATTTTGATAACAGATGGCGCTCTAATGCATCATAAAGGCATATATGTTGTTCATGTATGTTCACCAATATTTATTAAACAACACAAAAATCTTAGATTCCATAGTTCATTGAATTTTAATGATAAATTGTAACACATAAATTTACTGTCGATGTGTTTCTTTTAAAAAAATATCATCAAATATTATCTCTACAGACCAAAATAATTGATGATATCATTAAAAGAAACACATTACCAGTAAATTCATTCGTTATAAATTTTATCGATTAAATTTATTAATAAACTAGCCGAATGACCCGGGCAACGCCCGGGTTTTACCCGATTAAATGCTTTTATTCAAATACTATTCGTTACAATTATAAATTGGCGCCGTGGATGTCAGGCGAGCATTCTACCACTGAACCACCGATGGTTATGAGAAAAGGCCATATTTGGGTATTTATTCCATTCACAAAAGCAAACGATGACAGAATTGATTAAGAAAGAATTGATTATGACGCTGATAACTGTATATATTAATAGGAATATTCAAAATGTATAGCTATAAAATGTATTTACATTTTGTTTCCAATTACGTTTTCTAAAGTTATTCCAATCACTAAAAATTATATTACGAGATAAATATTTGTGGTAATCATATCTCCAATTGAGTGTTTACATGTGATTTCCATTATCACAAAACATGAAAAAATTGACCCTAATTAGCACTAGCAATTTTATCAAAGGTTATATTATTTTAACAAAAATATATATTTTAAATGTTTTTATTTTTACTTTTGAAGTTTGATAAAAGGTAAAAATGGGGTACTGCCCTTTCTATTTTTCTTATCTTAATACACTCCCCCCCTATTCAATTTTTATTTTTAAAAATTATTTTCCCTATATTCCACTCTTATGACGCGTAACTGTCGAATCTACAACGTGAACTTGTATTAGCCCTAATATTCACAAAAAATTACAATATTATTTTGAGACCTTAAAACATAATATTTATTTACTTGCATTTTAACTACCTTTATTCCTTCTTTTATCCCAATTGTCTTTTATATATTATAGATTAAACACAACTCTTTATATTTACTAGCGGATGTGCCCGGCTTCGCCCGGGTTTTACCCGAGTGAATGTTTGTCTAACGAACATTTGTTAAAACAATTCTCTATAAACTTATAAAACGTACTCGGCTTCGCCCGGGGTTTTACCCGAGTAAAGGTTTGTTTAGCGAACATTTGTTAAAACAATTCTCTAAAAACTTATTAAAAAATAAAAAAGATATATTTTGATAATTTGAAACTCGTAAATTTGAATCTCTCGATAAAGTGAACATTTTTTCCCGGTCCCTGTGTGCCTTGTCATCCTGAATTTTGTCTTTCCTAATTTTCTATATTAGAAAATCATAGTTTTATCTAGTGAACATTTTTTCCTGGTCCCTTGAAAAATACTCGATAAGTTGAATAAAATCAATATTAATTGGTTCCCTCGGTAAGTGGAAGTTAAAGGAATAGTATCTTCGCCTTGGAATTGTATCATTATTCTTGTCTCAAATAAATTGCCGTGTCATCCTGAGATAATCTTACTTTTGATAAATAATATTTAAGATAACAAACTTAGTGATAAGAAAACTTGTTATCATCGTCACAATGGGGGCGCTGCTGGCGAGTTAAATCTACAAATCTGCAAATAACTCTAAGGAAATTCAAGATATTCATGAAATTATTTTTCAAAACCTTCCCGGTGATATACCTAATAATATCCCAAAATTCCACGGCGATTGGATGTATGGTTTTTGAATCTATAGGGTACAGACAGACAGACATTCAATTTTATATATATAGATTTACTCTTCATTGTTGGCTTTTTATCTTATATTCATTCTTCATTGTTGGCTTTTTATATTACATTTACTATTCATTGTTGGCTTTTTATCTTACATTCACTCTTCATTGTTGGCTTTTTATCTTACATTCATTCTTCATTATTGGCTTTTTATATTACATTCACTCTTCATTGTTGGCATTTTATCTTACATTCATTCTTCACTGTTGGCTTTTTATATTACATTTACTCTTCATTGTTGGCTTTTTATCTTACATTCACTCTTCATTGTTGGCTTTTTATATTACATTTACTATTCATTGTTGGCTTTTTATCTTACATTCACTCTTCATTGTTGGCTTTTTATCTTACATTCATTCTTCATTATTGGCTTTTTATATTACATTCACTCTTCATTGTTGGCATTTTATCTTACATTCATTCTTCATTGTTGGCTTTTTATCTTACATTTATTCTTCATTGTTGGCTTTTTATATTACATTTACTCTTCATTGCTGGCTTTTTATCTTACATTCATTCTTCATTGTTGGCTTTTTATATCATATTTACTCTTCATTGTTGGCTTTTATCTTACATTCATTCTTCATTGTTAGCTTTTTATATTATATTAACTCTTCATTGTTGGCTTTTTATCTTACATTTATTCTTCATTGTTGGATTTTTATATTATATTTACTCTTCATTGTTGGCTTTTTATCTTAAATTTATTCTTCATTGTTGGCTTTTTATATTATATTCTGACCAAAATCTATCTGTGAACTTCACACAGTGAATTTCACACAGACAGAATAAAGCAATTATATAAGCAGATTTACTCTTCTTTGTTGGCTTTTTATTTTACCTACATTCTTCATTGTTGGCTTTTTATATTACATTTACTATTCATTGTTGGCTTTTTATCTTACATTCACTCTTCATTGTTGGCTTTTTATCTTACATTCATTCTTCATTGTTGGCTTTTTATATTATATTCACTCTCCATTGTTGGCTTTTTATCTTACATTCATTCTTCATTGTTGGCTTTTTATATTACATTGACTCTTCATTGTTGGCTTTTTATCTTACATTCACTCTTCATTGTTGGCTTTTTATATTATATTTTTAGATTGAGATTATTAGCTAGTATGTAAAAAAATTAACTCTGTTGAAATTTAATTTTGTATTTATATATAAATAAAATTAACTCTGTTGATTTTATTTTGTATTTAATCGATAACAGCGAAGTTACGCATGTTAATGTTAGGAAATATATTTTGATGTTAAGCAAAACCTGCTCCATCTCGTTTTACATAAATGTTGAAAATTTGGTTGAAATTGATGCATTGTAACGAAAGTTTTTAGCGAACACATTATTGATAAATCAAGAAAATTCAACCACGTACACGTTTCGGGCTGTTGTTCCTCGTTCATGTAAAAAAACAAAAAAAAAATAGAAAAATGGTCAGGTGTTGATATGAAAAACATAATCGGCATTTCCTGACGGTTTTGTTTTTAATATCAACACACCTGACCATTTTCCTATTTTTTTCTTCTTTATTTTTCACATGAAAATATTTTTAAGTAAACCTGGCCCTAAATACCCATTTCCTGTTATCTCAGGAAGCCTCTGGTCGTAGATGTACAGTCTGCACCACGCTGACGATAGCCAACAGCCCGAAACATGTACGTGATTGACCTTTCTTGATTTATCAAGAATTTTGGTTGGCCAAATATTCTGGAACAAGCTGAATAAACGTTTAGTTGATTTTTATATATCATTTAATATAAATAGTTGTCTTTATGGACGTTTTAATGAAAATAGTGCAAACTGTTTTTTTTTATTAATACAAAATATAGATATTTGTAAAAGAGCTTGGATTTTTATATTAATAAAAAAAAATAATTTGTGCAGATTTTCAACAAACCGTCCATATAAGCTATACTTGAGAAGTTCTACTTTATATATTGTGGAATTGATAATTCCCTCCTTTTTGTATGACAAGCTATCCGAGAGATAAAGATCCCAGGGTTATGTTGGGAAATATGGATGGACTCCAGCTGCGGGAAGATGGCCTACATGTGAGAGGTATAGATGCCAGGAGGACATTCCAGTATGGGAAAGAACAGACAGTTTTGGTGATATTGGCATTGACAGAATACGCGGGAAGTGGACTCCGGGATGGGGACATGTAGAATAACAGGTAAGACGGTGCTAAGGAGGAAGTGAAG
>CP092863.1:164870470-164899356 GCA_030710605.1 Cordylochernes scorpioides
CTTGTAAAAATTAGTTAGTAATGTAAGAAATGGTCACTAGGAAGCGTTGGAAGCACGTGACTTTCAAAATCACGCTACTCGTACGCGCAAGTCTGTATCGCTTCAGTTTCCATGGAGCTAACCACTGATGAACGTGTCCACTTGCGAACTCCGTTCTGTAAATCGTGTTTTCACGGCAAATAATGAAACTGCGGTCATTATTCTTCGCAGTTTAGTGTCAGTGTATGGTGAAGGATGTATGAGCATCCAAATGGTTCGCCGATGGCGTTTATGGTTCTTGAAAGGACTGCAAAACGTGCATGATGACGAGCGAGGCTGCAAGCCCGTTACTGCTACGGACAATGCAGCCGTTGCTGCTGTTCGGAATGTGGTGGAATCAGATCGCCGGGTCACCATTGACGAAGTAATGATTCGACTGCCTCCTGAAATCGAAATTGGACGCTCTTCGATTGGAACAATCATGTCAGATGCATCGGAAATGCATCGAGAAGATATATATCAACTGTTTTCCCGTATTGTCACCGGAGATGAAAGCTGGGTGCATCATTCAACTCCATAAACAAAACGACAAAGCATGGTGTGGAAGAAGCCTGAGGAAAGTGCGCCAAAAAGGCGAAGGTCACAATCTCTACAGGCAATGTTATGGCTATCCTTTTTTGGGACTTAAAGTGTGTTTTTTGGTTGACTACCTGCCCCCAAACACTACGGTTAACGCTGCGAGGTACTGCGAAGTCCTCACTAAATTCAGAGCTGCAATAAAACGGAAACGTCCTGGACCTTTGTCTCGGAAAGTGTTACTCGTCCATGACAATGCTCGCCCTTACGCAGCTCGAACGACCCAAATTGGCTGGAAAACTTCAAATGGGAAATTTTCACACATCCACCTTATTCTCCGGATTTTGCCCCAAGGGACTTCCATTTTTTTTCAGCACTCAAGTTGCACCTTGGAGGCAAGTACTTTGCGAATGATGACGAAGTGCAGGCGGAAGCGAACCACTGGATACGAAGACAGGACACGGCTTGGTACAACAGTGGTATCAAAATATTGCTACAACTGTACCAAAAATGTTTGGACAGAAATGGTGATTATGTAGAGAAGAAATCTATGAGTTGTATAATGAAAATAAAGTCAGGTGTTGATATTAAAAATAAAAAAGGCATATCCGAACCAAGATCACATGTGATATTTAGATGGTAGAGCGCCATCTAGTGGAAAAGAAATCAACTAATTGCTGATTTAACTTGTTCCCTGGGTTGGCCAAATATCAGGGAACAAGCTAAATCAATGTTTAGTTGATTTCTGTTCCATTAGATGGCGCTCTACCATCTAAAAGCACATGTGCTCCTGGTCAAGAAATGCTACTTTTATTTTTAATATAAATATACTATACATATTTTATATATTATATACATATATATTATGTAAATTGGTAGTCTTTCGTTCGAAATTCTGGTATTAGGTTCATTCAACGGAATATATATTGTCAATATAATCTCGGAACTACTGGCATATATGACAACAAATAGGTTTGAATAATGTAAATAGTTTCATCTTTAAAAATAATATTTATTAAAATATATTAAAATAAATTTCATTCTTATGTGTTTATTGTTGCATCATAGCACTCTATTCCTAATGGGGGTATGCATATTTAATGATTATTTTTTAATCGTGTTTACACAAAGAGTTTTATGAATAAATAATATATTTACTATTCTATTTCTGTGAGTGGGTTGAATAATTTATAAATGTGTGTTTCAATTAAATACTCATAATATATTAAGGATTATAACTTGAATATGTGCAAGTTTATTTTAATATAAATATCTGCATAAGTAATATAAAAATATATATAGAAATAACGAATAAAGAATGTTTAAGGAACATATACCCCTTCAACATCCATTTAATTAAGATTTAGTTATATATATTATGATTATATAGAAAGAAAGGAATAACTATTAGAAATAGTAAAAATATATTCTTATATAATTCCATATATACCCTTTTTATTATTTCTATATCTAAATGATCCTCAATTAACAGGAATAACAATAAAAAGGCTATTAATATTTAATTCATATCACATTCTAATATTTATGTTTGAGAATCCTTTATATCTATAAAAATGAAATGCGAAATCGATGTTTGTTATCGCATCACGCAAAATCTACTGACTCAATCATTATGGAATTTCGCATGTAGGTAGCTGAAGATTTCGTTTAACATATAGGCTATTCAAAAAACTACAAAGGTTAATGTACTTTTTTTTTAAATTATTCAACTGAAATGGATTAGTTCTCGCCTTTTGCCGCTTGGCGCCGCACTGGTCGCGACGATACATGAATTTGATTGGTTAAACTTATTGTGTTAGTTTCACGCTGCATTTTTCAAAAGGTAAGATTATATTCCTTAATTTTCTAGCATTTAAAAGTTTCTTACCCGTTTCAAATAATATTTTTCTAAAATAATTTGTGCAGACAGGATCTTTTAAAATTAAAGAAGGTGGAATTATGTTTGCGGCGAGACACTGGTGATTAAAATGTAAGTGTAATTTCCAACTGTTGATAGAAAGTCTAAGCCTTTCCATTGTTCTGGCTAGGCGAAGCGCGTCGGTACCAAAACTGTTAAAATCGTTTTGAAAATAGTAAGATTATATATATATATTTAATTATTTCTATTATTTATTATTTATTTATTTCTAAATTAATTGATACTACATTTTTTTAAATAAGGTATACTGTTTTATTCTCATAAGGAAAATATTCATATTATATTATATATTCATGTAATCATTTACGATTTAGAGCAGTGTATTCTATATTTTTTCTTTTTCATATTTATTGCAAAAAATTATGTTTTTCTGTATAGCTTGCTACATATATTTTACTATTTATGTTTGTTCCATGCAATCGTTTTATACTTATTAACATTTATATTATAAGCAGCTTCTATGCATTTTTAATAACTGCTTTTTTTAGGGGTAGGCTCAATTTTTGTTTTGCTGTCATTTGTATAGGTAGGATTTATATTTATCTGCTCATATTCTATATTTTTTTCTTTTTCATATTTATTGAAAAAAATTATGTTTTTGCTGTATAGCTTGCTACATATATTTTACTATATATATTTGTGAGTGTTCCCAGTTAAGGGTATATTTGGTAGGCGGCGCTGTACGTTGCCACCGCCGTACCTTTGAGGCGTTTTACACGAGTTAAAAATACAATTTCGGTGAAATACTTTGAATTTTACCAATTTAAATATATTAATTTAAAATATAATTTTAAAAAAGATTTGACAATTAAAAAAAAAAAATTATATAAAATATTAAACTAATTTTTCTAAATACGAACATTATTTTTTATTATCTAGAACTAACCTAATTCTACTTATCTAAAACTAACCTTATTTAGCGCTTAAACTAACCTAATATTACCTATCTGAATCTCACCGATTTTAATTAATGCAACTAACCTTTTTATAACACACCTTAAACTAACCTAATTTATAAGCCGTCTGAAACTAACCTATTTTACCTATTAGAATATAACATAACGTCATGTTATTAAAAATGTATTAAGATTATTTTTTTACAAAGTTTATTAATCACATCTTATACAATATTTGTAAAATAAATATAAACCTGTGTATAAATATACGACTTGAAAATATGTCACTTAAAATATTTAATCTAAACTATACAGATATTTTTTTTAAGAGATACATAAAAAAAAATACATAATTGAATAGATACAAAAGTGTGAACGAGAAAGTCGATTTTTTAAAAATGTTATTATTTAATATAAACGTATTTTAATTTATTTTGAAATTAAATAGGTAGTGTAAAAGTGTATATGAGGTTAGATTCAAATAATTATATTACAAATTAATTATATTACAAACAGTTGGGGCCTCTATTCATTCATGAGTAAACCTCGCTCGAACACTACCCAGGCGAAGCCGGGTCCAGTCGGGTAAAACCCGGGCGTTGCCCGGGCCATTCGGCTAGTAATTTATATATGTCAACGTGTATGAAATATAATGAAATAGTTTTCCTTCTATATTTGGAAAGATAAATTATTCATTACGCGATCGTTTTAGTTTAAAATAGAGCAAATAAAACAAATTTATCAAAATTCGAAACTATTATAGATGCGTATGATTCTATAAAAAAAAAAAAAAAAATTTCTATTGTCCTTACTTCATACGCTTCTATAATAGTTTCGAATTTTGATAACAGATGGCGCGTTAATGCATCGTTAAACAAATTTTATATTACTCTTTTCATATTGATAAAACTATGAAGTAATGATACAAGCAATCCAAATATTTTTATCATAGCACAAAGTGCAGTAGAAAATTGTTTTATTTAAAAAAAGAACAATCGCTCTATAGATAGTTTTTTTTTATTGCTAATTAAACCTGTATTTTAATAGAAATATGCACTATAAATACGAATTCAATATAACTTAATGATAAAAATATGTCATTAATCTATATACAAGTATCAGATTCATCAAGCAACAATTCTTAATCAATTCTGTCACCGTTTGCTTTTGTGAATGGAATAAATACCTAAATATGGCCATTACTTATATGCATCGGTAGTTCAATGGCGAGAATGCTCGTCTGCCACGCGGGCGGCCCGGGTTCGATTCCCGGCCGATGCATTTTTTTTTTTACAATTTTTAAAAATCATTTATATATTATACAAGAATGACATCCACGGCGCCAATTTATAATTGTAATGAATAGTATTTGAATAAAAGCATTTATATTGGGTAAAACCCGGGCGTTGCCCGGGTCATTCGGCTAGTTAATCTATATATAGATAAAGATATAAGATATCGAAGAAAACGGTGTTCAAATCTGAAAGATTTCAAAGAAGAAATCTTCAATACTTTTTATATTTCCAATTAGACTTTAATTTTAAAAGAATTAAAAGCTCTAGAAATAAGAATCCAATATAAATTAATGAATAAATATGCCATTAATCTATATATAGAAATGAAGATATAGGATATCTAAGAAAACCGTGTTCAAATCTGAAAAGATTTCAAAGAAGAAATCTCCACCACTTTTTATTCAGGTATCGCCGTCAGTTTAGATTTCAGGACCCGCAATCCGAGGTTTTAATCTCGGATTTAAGTTTTCGGGATGTAATTTCTTGGGTCAAGAGCTTTGCGTTTCCAATCCCCTGGTTTATCCCAGTTTGCCTTTTCTATTCCTCCAAAATCGTTTTTCAGGGTTTGCTATATACATCTAAATTTGTCGCAGTTTAAATGGATACTCAATTTGATAAATTATGACATCGCTCTTTTTATCAGATAAATATTATTTATAAATAGCTTTCCAATATTGAAATAAATATATATTCTAATGCATACTTTAATGCATAGTGTAACATTCTTTGTGTTTATTTGTGTAAAATTCCTCATTATTCTTCAATTTTTATTTTTGGTTGAGCAGTCGGCAATATTGTACTTTTCTTTTGGTAATTTTGCTTAAGTTAGTTTTGTTGATATATATATGTAATGATTTGAGTTACTGTTGACTCTTGTAGAGAATCCTGTCGACTCACTGTAATAATTTGATGAGTTTGATGTCGACTACTGAAATAAGTTGAAGTTCTGGTAAGCCTTGTGTAGAGTGAATCCTGTCGATTAACTTTGTGATGATGAAGTGTTGACTCTCGCTATACTGTGTTAACCGAGAGGAACAGTCAGGATGTAGAGTTTTCCAGTACCTCTCTGCACCTTGGAAGACCTTTGAAAGTTCTCACAAAATACAGGCAGTCGTGGTCGAGGCAGAGTGGAAAGTTTGGGAATGTCCACACAAAAAACGAAGACACAATTTCACTAAGAAAGTTCCGTTAACAGATAAAAGTTGAGCTAGAAGCGAAAGATAGAGATAGAAGTTTCTTACTCGTCTACATGATGGATGAGATCGACATGACATACGACCGACGCGGGCTTGCACTAAGGGTGAACTAAACTGTCAAGTGACTGTAAAGTGATTGTATTTATAGGTTAAAGACGGGGGGCCTTATGTGACAGGGGGCCGTTTCTGAGAAAGGGGGCTTTGCATGTCCAGGTGTGAGAGGGGTCTCTGCATTCCACCACATGTGACAGTGTGGGTGGTCTTGTCGTGGGAATTGTAAATCTATCTGATTTTGACGTTATGACTTCCATCTCTTGCTTAGCTCAACTCTTAAATCTATTACAGATTTTATTTATTTATCCACTTTGTACAAATTACATTACATATGGTGATGTAAAGACACATGTCAATAATACGTATAATCATTAACAGCTGTGTTTCTATTATACAACATTAAAATCTTGTTATAAGTTATATACATGGGGTTGTTGGCTTAAATTACCATATATATATTTTGATTAACTTTGTTGTAATCGGATAAAATAAAGGAACACAAGCTATTGTAACTAACCCTTATTTTTAAATAGGAAACGTTACACATACCAATTACTTTTAAATTTGATAATAGGACAACAAAGGTCTCCTCTCTATTCAAAATATATGCTAATTCTTTACTTCATCTATTGAGCGTCTGTGAAACTAGAATATTAGGGTCGAAAACAAAGTCATAAGATAATTTTTGATTTGAAATATTAATAAAACGCATGAATTCTCAAATTTAAATAAATGAAAAGTATATATATATTGTAAATTTCAGTTTTTATATTATGTAGATCTTTTATATCTTTTATTTATTTCAATTTAAAGCGGGACATTTGCGCTGTCATACATGTATGCCTTTACATTTGTCTATACATATATATACAAAATTTTTAGGCCGTTAAATGAATATTCATATGATATTAACAAGGAGAAAGAGAGAAAAAACGAGAAAAAAAGAACTGTCCAAAAGAAAGAAGTGTCTGGCAATATGTACAATCAGCATATTATAGATTATCAGTTTCTTAAATTTAGATCGATCTGAATTTTGGAAGGGATGGAAATTAGGACGCTGAGAATAATCAGCACCATATCATGTCTTAATCATGGAATTTTTCCATCTCATCTCGCCACATACCTTAACAGTAGTTATTGATTATTTAGTCTTACGGATATGCCTCACTCTTTATAGAGAAATAACGCGTCAAATCAATGGTATATAAGGTATGAAAGCATCAAAGCACGAAATTTTATTTTACCCTTTAAACAAACTTCTACTGTCCCTACTTCGATGAAAATATTATTGGGAGAGCTTGGCTCGTCAAAGGTGAATCCTCCAAACGGTTTCGCGAATTTAATACACCTGACCGCTTTTAGAGATCTTTTACTGTATTTGAGCTCTAAAAGCGGTCTGGTAGATCAAATTGACTAAACCGCAGAGAGGGCTCACCAATGAGGAGTGAAGCCCTCCCAATATTTTAAATAGCATTAAGAAAAGTAGAAGTTTGTGTTTTATATGTAAAATAAACATTCGTGCTCAAATATTTTCATTTCTTATATACCTCATTCTGGGTATGTGTCTAGTCTATCCCTTTATATATATATATATATATATATATAATATTCAACATGAAATATATTTGATAGCATATTATTGTTTTTGTAAGAATATATTCTATATTTAATTTAAAATATACCAGATATTTGTATCTAAATTTACTTTTTGTTATATGACTTTGAAATTCCTTTTTAGTATTGTGTCATGTTTCTTTCTGTAAATTAGTGAAGATAAAATATCAATGTTGTGTAATTTTAGTCTTATAATTTGAGAGATACTGGTTAATTCAAGATGTATGTCACTTGTTGAGACAATAAAATGAAAGAGACGGAATGAGGTACTCACTCTAGCCGAGCGTCGCTGCGGCACGTCGTACTGGTGGTCCCCGCGCTGTCTCCGCAGCGTGCCCCCAGCCGAGTGGTCCCGTGGACTGGCGTACTCCACCTGGGTGGTGGCGTAGGGTGTGGGGTAGTAGAGTTCCTCGGATTTCTTGGCCTTGGCTGCACAGTAGTCCGCCATGGACACCGTCTCGCCTTTACCTCCTGAGCTGGCGGAATCTGCACCAAACCCTCCTTGTTATTGTTGTTGTCGTGTCCAATGAAGAGTCTCAGATGTCCCCAAGCATTTCTATCACAATTTTCTCTATCTTGGGTGTGTAAAGCTGCTGCTCTGGGCCCATGTCAATCTTCTGTTGTTGTTGTGTACAATGAAGAGCCTCAGATGTCTTCATGAATCTCTATCACAGCAGTTACAATGTCCTCTATCTTGAGTGTGTAAAGTTCTGGGTCAATGTCATTTTCGTTGTTGTTGGTCTGTTTAACAAAGAACCTTAGATGTCTCCATGCATATTTGTCACAGCAATGTCCTCTATCTTGGGTGTGTAAAGCTGCTGTTCTGGGTCCATGTCAATTTTCGATTGTTTTGTCCAATGAAAGAGCCTCAGATGTCTCCATGCATCTCTATCACAACAATGTTCTTTATCTTGGGTGCGTAAAGCTGCAGTTATGAGCCCATTTTAATTTTATGTTGTTCTCGTGTCCAATGGGAGAACCTCAGATGTCTCCATGCATCTCTATCACAGCAATGCCATTATTAATTAACATTATATTAACCATATTTCATTAAGAATATCGAAAATATTCAAATATTGCTTTTTTAAATGAATATTTTCATAACTTATTTCAATAATTGGTAACCTAAGTAAAAAATAAATATTTCAAGGTTTTTTCATATTTTGCCTTCTATTTGCTTCTATTTTGAAATGTTTCTACTTGGCTACACGCCTGTAGAAGGGGTTTTAAATCAATCTTCAGTAGACTTATCAATAGCAATAATTTAGTGAAAATAGCTTTTGCGAAGTACATGATTAATAAATTTAAATATTGTATATGCTATTTTCATGAAGATGTGATATTTCTAAGTAAGGTTGGTGATGAGACTTACAGGCGTCCTGTGAACGGCACTCTGAGGCAGAGGCTTCCCGCTTTCTCAGCACGATCACGACAGAGATGACAACCGTGATGACAATCACCACCACGATGGCACAGACGATGGGCACCAGGATGGTAAGTTCACGGATGGGAGGACTGGCAGGGTGATGGGAAAAGGAGGTAAGAGGCGGGACCGTACCTGCGTTAACACCAAAATTCTTTTGTTATCATGATGATCAGGCAAAGTTATTCAAATAGCAAAAAAAAATTAGAAATACATAGAGATATACAACTTCTTTGGACTATCCATTATATTAATGGATTTACAACGAACCAAACCCAGGACTCGCGACACCTACTGTTGGAATGCCCATTCTTCTTTATCGCTAGACAACAGACAGTAGATAATGTTGTAGATCTATATCAATTTGTGAATATTAGAGAAAATTGTAAAGAATTAGCCATTTTTGTAAATATATTTATGAATATCTTACTAACCTGAAAGGATCAGGTTCCTTATATATCTTATTGTTTCTCTTCATTATTTTTATTTCATTTATTCTTATTGTATAATATGTTTATAACTGCTTCTGTTTAAAAATGTAAAACGACGCAATTATCCCTAGCAGGAATATCGCGTTTTGTGTGTTGAAATAAATAAATTAAAATTATAAAATTCTGATTTATTAAACACCATCGTATGTTCATTGTGGATATTTCCAGAAATCTCTTTCTTGTTTTGTACACAATTCTCTGTTCTCCTTAAAGTTTAGGAATTTCATTTATCCTTAGAAATTTTAAACTAATACATATATATATTTCCCTTCTTTATAATAATAATTATAAATCAACTAATTTTGTTTTTGTTTCTGTGTTTTTCTCCTTGTTAATATCTTATTATTATTCTTTACGGCCTGAATTTATTGAAAATATGCCTAGACAACTGTAAAAACATACATGTATGTCAAGTGTCCCTAGTGGAACAAAGATTGAGATTTGAGATAGAGATAAAAAATAGACCAATAAGCAAAATATCGATATATATATGGGGGATATATGAGAATAAGATATATTGTAGTACATTTAGTATTGTTAATACAGCAAAACATCACTAAAACTAATTTGGAATATAGTACAGCCACCATGTATAACGATCAAATAATCTTCAATTCCAATCCAGCAAAAATACTAAGGTACAATAAACTTTATCTATTTATTCCTATTATAACCTTAATTTCAATCTCTGAATTTCTAATTCCTGACTAATATTACTATGTATAATCCGATTTTTTCAGATTGTTTATATAATTGAATTATCAATAAATATCTTTGAAATTTTCAAATTTCGCTATAGCAAACAGAAATTTGAGTCACATTGAAGATCTCTAAAGCGAGATTTCCTGTCTACATTGTACAAATATGAAAACAAAATTGTATTTTTATTATATTAATAATGAAGTAAATCATGAAAATATTAACTTTACAATATATTTTCAATATATATAAGAATTTCTCAAAAGTTAGCTTCTTAAAATTATTATTTATCATAAATTTACTTTTAATTATACGAAATTTTCGCATTATATTTATTGTTAACTCAATAATATTATACGGAATGCGATACAATTTAGAAAATAAGTATATTGGTTTTCTTCCGGATTTCGATATAATATTAATTGCTTTGTGTATGTGATATACGTTAAACAATAATTTCTCTATAGAATTCCTAACACATTTATATTTATTTAATTATTTATTTATTTATATTATATAATTTTTATTTAACAATTACTAAATGAATATAAATGATAAACCCTAAATAGGAAATTTCAGAAGCTTTCTAAAAAGAATTAAAGCGGTGGAAGACTCGAGTTGTTTCTGTGGACATGAGGAACAAAACTCAATACATATTTTACTAAATTGTCCTGTTTTTCAAGAATTACAGAATCGAAAATAATTTAATAGCAACAGATACAAGTATTTTTCATTCCAGTAAAGAAATGTTTATTAAATTCAATACCTTTTGTAGATATATTTTAAATTATATAGCAATAAATATCTTTTCAGAAACTGATAATTTTACATATTGCCAGCCACTTCTTTCTTTTGTACACAATTCTTTTTTCTTTCTCATTGTTAATATCATATGATTATTCTATTCACGGCTTAAAATTATTGTGTATATATGTATCGACAAATGTAAAGCCATACATGTATAACAGCGCAAGTGTCCCTAGGGGAAAATAGCGCTTTAAATTGAAATAAAATGAATAAAAAATAAACCCTAAATGGAAATTAGAATTTACGATATATTAGTAAAGCGGTATAACAACAATTCCTTTTAAACACCAAACAATTACTATTTAATTACATCCCAATTCATCTTGTGTCAAATAATTAAACCGAATAAAAAGCCAATTTAATATATTATGTTAGTTAATCAATCACAAAAGATATTTCATTAAACCTAGTGAGTCCCATTAAAACTCAATATTTATGCGCATCGCCTTTTTAAACGTAATTTTCTTTCAAATAAAATTTAAGCTCCGAATTTGAAGAAAAAAGAAGAATCCGCGTTCTGAGAGTTGAGAAATAATTAAGGAATTCAGTCGGCCGTATAATCCAGATAGGAGGTCCCCCCTAGACAACTGCTTCTACAATAGAGGTATTGATTTTTCACACTCCAGACTCACAAATATTTAATGATTTCAGAAGACGGATTCTTTTCATTTATAAAACTTTCAGAGCTTATCTTTTTCATTAGAAAGAGTTTATAATTTTTCAAATAGTTTTTAGTAATAGTGATAAAAAATAGTTTGGTTTATATCAAAGAAAAAAATAGCGTTTTAGGTAATTAAAGAATTTTCTTTCTATATATTATCATTCGTATATTGCTTTTAAATCAAAATATAATCAATTATAATTTTAATAAAATAAATATATTTTATTGATGTGAATATATTTATCACATGATAATTCATATTTATAATGCATTATAATATACAATATTTTATCAAGATTTTTTTAAATATTCATATTGCTTGTTTCAATAATGTATTTTGGAAATAGTGATGAAAAAATAGTTGAGTTTATATCAAGGAAAAATAACGCTTCAGGTAATTAAATAATTATTCCTTTCTATATATTCTCTCTTATTCATTAATGCAAAATATAATTAATTATAATTTCGATTTTTTTATAAGATAAGGAATATCGTCACATTCAAAAATGAAGAAAGAGTAAAATTTGAATGACAAAGCATTTTATAGCGATCAAAACATATAACCAATTTTCAACAGAAATTATTGAAGACAATAAGATGCCTATTTTTTCCAGGTTAATGATTATCTTAATTATTAATTGGTTGATATATTAAAAAAGTATCATTATGCACACAAACAAAGCCTTCATTAAGACAAGAGGCTTATAATTAAATATTATGCAACAATATATATCAAGTTTGGGTATAGTGTGGTTATAGTTAAGAGAAAGAGCATATTTTGGTAAAACTACGATATCTTTTCGAAAGATCAAAACAATCAAGACTCCAGTATTTTTGTTTTAATTCAATATATATGACTATTGCATGAATATTATTCAATATTTTAATCGAGAATTTCAAAATAGTGTTTATTGCTTGATATAACATTTAACGTTTATAGGGTTATATATGATATATAGAGTTTACGATTCGATTTCATCTTATATACTATAAGTAAAAGGAAATCCCTTGTTATGTGGTCATTGGTCTTATAATTATATTTAAATATATATAAAGTAATATATATTTTATCATAAATATATCGTTTAAATCCAAATAGCTTTCTTTTGAAATATTGTCGCCATTTCAAATAAAAATATATAGATATATATATTTTTATTGATAAGGTTCTTATATTTCTATGTTGGTTCAATTGTCTAGTACTATATCAATATAATATATATAAATATAGGCTATATACAAGTATATATATCAATTTTGTATATATATCAAACATACATCTTATTTGAAAATATCGCGCAGAGATTCAATATGTTTTTAAATGTGTAGTCGGAAAATGTGTAGAGTTATAATTTTTCTAATTAAACTTCTCTATTTGCTTATCAACATATGGAATTTCACACTTTATATAAATATATAATATTGGTTTAAGAGAATATATAATTGGATATTGTCCAGTACTATATGTTATTAATATTTATAAATATAAGCTATCAAACATACACGTTATTTCAAAATTTCGCTGTGTTATAATATTTATAATAAACTTCTCAATTTGTTAACTAACATATGAAATTTCACACTTTATATAAATATATAATATTTGGTTTGAGAGGGTATAGAAATGGATATTGTCCAGTACTATATTTTTTTAATATATATAAGTATGGGGTATCAAACATACACCTTATCTGACATTTTCGCTGAGTTATAATATTTCATATTAGACTTCTCGTTTCGTTAATCAACATATGAAATTTTATACTTTATAGGAATAGATAATATTGGTTTGAGAGGTTATAGAATTGGATATTGTACGGTACTATATGTTATTAATATATATAAATATAGACTATCAAATATACACCTTATCTGGAATCTGAAAATCGTTTTGATAATCAACATATGAAATTTCACACTTTATATGAAAATATAATATTGGTTTGAGAGAATATAGAATTGGATAATGTACAGTACTCTATGTTATTAATATATATAAATATAATCTATCAAACATACATCTAATTTGAAAATTTCGCAGAGTTATAATATTTTTGAAAATAAACTTCTCGATTTTTAATCATCATATGAAATTTTAGACTTTGTATAAATAGATAATAATGGTTCGAGAGGATATAGAATTGGATATGATTATCTGAAATGAAGGTATTTAAGTAGTTTAACACAATAAAAGCTATTACAAAAAGTGATCCAAAGAAGCTTGCAATAAATAACAGCGTGGTAATCTTGGAATCGAAGTTATTATTTTTGTTTGGTTTGGAAAAGTATCATTTTGTGAGGCGGAGGGGGGTTTATTGGATATTTTTGCCGATATTTGAAGCGAGCGTAGATTAGACATAATCTTCAGAAATTGTTTGAGGAAGAATTTTATTCGAAGAATTGAGATTTGTCTCGGTAGAAATTTTGTTGGATTTTTCCTCTATTTTCTTTTCTAATCCAGAATATCTGAAAAATACTTTTATTTAAGATATTTCGAGCTTAGAAAATCTTTTATGTTGGAATTTATATAGTTTGTTTTTATATGTTTTTCTACGTTGAATATTTTTTCCAGATACCTTTTTTTATCGATCTTTTCGATTTCACAAATTCTGTATCAAATCATATATATTGCTATTAAAAATATATTATAAATTTATTCCGTAAGAAATGCATATCTGTATATTATTAAAGTCTAAATACATCTAAATATTAGTATTATAGCATATTTAAGTTTTTAAAGTTCATAAATATGATCAAATTGAGAGAAAGAGAGAGAAAATAATTAGTCGTTTTCTATAATTAAGAAAAAAAACAATTATAATGAAATATCTTTTGTTTTATTTTTATTAGTGTGTGTGGTGTGAAATAAATAATAGAAATTACTTTGAATTTAGGAATATAAAGATTATAAGGAAGGACCTATCAGGTTTTTAATAAGAGAAGTTTTAGTTGATGAGGTTAGCATTTTTTGGTGGAATTCAAATATGAATACTTAATAGGCAATGAATAAAAAATGTATGAAACATATATTATATCATAAACCCCAACCACTTACAACGACGTATATATCATATATAATATATTTCCTAATAATTTCATAATTAATTATTCAATATTCATATTAAAAATATTCATATAATTGCAATTTTGATGTATTTGATACACGTTAGATTCTTCACAAATATTGTTAATATGTTACTTATGAATTTCTTTTAAATTAAATTGATTATTCGATATTTCTAAATAAATTATTCATATAATTGTAATTTTGATGTGTTTGATACACGTTTGCTTCTTCATATATATTTTTAATATCCACTACCTATGAATTTTTAAAATCTGCCTCCATTTAATACTCATAGATTAATTATTCAATTTATTAAATAATATATCGTAATAATTTACCTAATATTAGTATATTTTTATTACAATATTTTAAGTAATTGTTCAAGTATTTTTTTATTATGACGAAATATATTCTAAAACATATTTTCTTTTAATAATAGACAAATATTTTAATAATTTTATCAATTAAGATAAGCTTTGACTAAAATATGAAATATTAAGTTCTACTATATATATATTGGTTCGATATTATAATTAAAAATTCGATTTAAGTCAATATTTCATAGATTTTTCGGACAATTGGAGCGGTTGAAGATTCCAGCTATCATTGTCGCAAGGAAACCTAGGACTCGAGACACCTACAGCTTGAATGCCCACTCTTCTTTATCGCTAGACACAGAGAGTTAATAATGTTGAAGATCTGTTTGAAATTTTGATTACTAGAGAAAATTGTCACAGATTTAGCTCGTTTTTTGAAATATATTTATGATTATCTTTCTAACCTGAAAGGAACATGTTCCTATATATCTTATTGTTTCTATTTTTCAATATTATTGATTTTTTCATTGTATAATATGTTTATAACCATTTCCTTTTGAAAAGGTAAATCAATATGATTATCTTTAGCCAGGATATCGCTTTTGTGTGTTGAAATACATTAATAAAAAATAAAATTGTCTATAAAATCAGTGATAAAATATTTTATTTTTTTCTGAATTATTCTAAATATCAAAATTGTGAACGTCAATATTTGGAAAGATTTACCGTTTTTTATTTAAAATTGAAGCAATCGTATAATATAAATAACCTTAATATTTAATTAATCAATAACTACACATGATATTTTACATTAAAAAAATATTAATTTAGAATCGAATAAAATATTTCAAAAGGCACTCTATCAAATACGCATCTCAAATGGTTCCATTAGTTTATTAAATAAGCAATATAGATTATAGATTTAATATTGCTTCAAGCCGTAAATAATCAAATCAATATCTCTTTATAAATAATTTTAAAATATCGATTATATAATAGTGAGAAAACTTAATAACCAAAATATTTTTAGACGCTAAGCGAGATAAAATTTTCAATCATTTTTAAAAGAGGGGTTCAGGATATAATCGATATGAAGTGTTTGAAATTAATGGTTTTATTAGGAAGCAGAAGAAAAAAATCCATTTTCCTTATTACTTTGAAGAAAGTGTGATCAAATGACAGCTACTTAATCCAGACTGGAGTCGTTTTATTAAGGTAGAAAATTGGAATTTCGATTTGGATTATGATTTTTTTTATTTTGTTGCTCTTGACTGGATAACCGTTTTTCTTTTAAATTAAGGTATTTAGATGGAATTGCATGTGGGTATTAAAAAAAAAACGTTTTAAAACCGATTCCTGAAAGTAATTTGATCGCAAAAGATATTTTATTTTTTGGTATGATGTTACAATCAGTCAAGCTAGATTTTGTTTAATGAATGTTTTTGGTACAATTGTTGGTACGTAAATGTTCGATTGCAATATTTATCTGATATTATGTTTAGTCCAATAAATTAACCCATTATGCTCATAGTTTCCTCAAATACCATTTTTAAGATTTTATTCATCATCAAAAAAATAATCAATGAATATTTACCGGTGTCGACATATTTTCGAAAAGAAGGCACTCTGTGCAGCTAAGTTTCGGGGGTAGGACTCTCATTCCTACTGATGGCCGTGCTTTCCTCAATTCGAAGAGTTTAAAAATCGACTCAATCTCCCGAAATGGTGTTTTAACCGGAGAAACAGTCTGATGTTATGATGTCGCATCAATCACTGTACTAATCAAGACATTATCACAAAACCATGATATGAATGTTGGCTTTAATTACCAACGCTGTTGATGCATTGGTGCCTTTTATAAATGGATTCTATCCTTGTAACAAAATAGAAATATACCTCTAATTAATTTACCTATTTTAGTTAAATTGATATATTTATGGATTACTCTCTATTTACAAAACTATTTATCAATATACTTTTATAATAGGTTTTGAAAAATAATATTCATATCAAAAAAGTGTCCATACATTTTTATGCAAAGCAATAACGCGCCATCAATCTATAACAAATGAAAACATTAAGGCGCGAAGGTTTCCTTTGAAATCGCATCTTTTTCATTCAAGTAAGGGCTGTAGAAGTTTTATTTATTTGTGAAAGGAAACATTCGCTTCTTAATGTATTTAATTGTTATATACATTTTTATGTTCTTTAGTTATTATCTTGGTTAATAAGAAGCAGGTAATATCTCACCTCCGTCCACAGACAGCGTAGCAAGCCGGTACTCCCGTTCCGTGGCCCCAGCGTCGCTGCGGGCAGACACCAGGATGTCGTACCACGTCGCTGGGGTGAGATCTCTCAGCAAGATGCCCGAGGGCTCAGGCGGCTCCAGGGGCCGCAGCCACTCTCCGCCTCCCCGGGTACGGTACCTCACAGCCCAGGCTCGGACCGGACAGCCGCGTTCCCTCCATGAGTCCAGTCGTAGTCGCATCGCCGTGGAGTTAGCCCAAGACAGAACCGCTGCGGCTTCGGCAGCTAATGGCGCTGGGCACCCATTCCTATGATTAGTCTTAAAATCCATAAATGTAATACATAATTACAAATAAATACCTAGATGTGTATATATGCTGCATATATTTTTGATTGAAGGGCGCAAAGAATATATTCCGCATATAAATGGTTTATACAAGTTCGAAGGATGCGCCTATGATCATGTAAATATAATCGCGATGATTGTAAGTAATTAGTTTCGAATATTAAAATTTCCCAAATTTGAAGTGGAATATTCTTTTATATAATTGAAATTAAGAAAATATACAAATGCGATATATAAATAAATCTCCATCGTAATCATTAATGATGACAATATTATAGTTAAAATATTTATTGATATTTTTCAGTATTCCTAAATGGCTGATTGCTAATCATTTTCTAGACGTTCTTTAGAACCTTCATTTCGACTGGATTAAATCTATACAATCATATCTATGGTCGAGCAGACTTTTCGAGATATCGGAGATTATCAATAAGTATTTTATATCCAAGCTCTCTCGTTGTTATCTCTAATAAATTTATATAAGTAGAATATATAATCATATTGGTGCGGCACTAACTAATTATGATAATCATACTAATAATATTAAACTTATGTAAATTAGAAATGTCTTAAAAATTGATATTTTTTCGGAATAAATAGGCGTATCAGGAGGATTGGTGGGCATTGGTGAAAATCCAAATTGATGATATTCTGAGTGGAAGTTGTCAGTACCTTGGCCAGAGGTGTGAGCCGAAGCTTGCTGTGAGGCTGGTCCGTCTCCTGCGGAGTTGCGAGCCGTCACGACCACGGCATACTTGGTGCCGCACCGGAGCCCGGTCAGGGAGAACCGAGATGTCCCACCGGGCACTCGCTGCTCGGCAGCCTCGCCCATTTCCGTCCAGTACCGCAGGGTGTAGCCTGGACACGCAACGGCGTTACTGCATCATGTAGCCTGAACATATGTGTCACTTCTGATTGTAGATATCCATGTAAGCTGGACACCCGTCAACGACGGTGTTACAGCGTCATATAGACTGGGTACATGTATCACTTTTGGCGGTATAACACAATGTAGCCTAGACACAAGACGGTGTTACAACACCTCAAGCCTAAGTCCATATATCACCTCTGGCTGTACGACCCGAGATAACCTGGACACACGTCAAGGACGGGGTTACAGCAGCAAAGCATGAGGCCATCTATTACTTCCTGCTGTGGTGTTGGTTTTACATAATCGTATAGCCTGTGCAAAGGTATCACTTCTGGCTGTACCACACGATGTAGCCTGGACACACCACGGATTCACAGCATCACAAGCATGATACCAGGTTATCACCTATGGCTGTAAAACACGATGTAGACTGGACACACGGCAACGAAGGCGTTACAGCACTACAAGCCTGAGGCCATGTACTACTTCCTGCTGTAGTGCACGATGTAGCCTGGACACACAATGGTGTTACATCATCATATAGCCTGTAAAAGTATCATTTCTGGCTGTAGAACACGATGTAACCTGGACACACCACGGCTTTGCAGCATCACAAGCATGAGACCATGTTATCACTTATGGCTGTAGAACACGATGTAGACTGGACAAACGGCAACGAAGGCGTTACAGCACTACAAGCCTGAGGCCATGTACTACTTCTGCTGTAGTGCGCGATGTAGCCTGAACACACAATGGTGTTACATCGTCATATAGCCTGTGCAAAGGTATCACTTTTGGCTGTAAAACACGATGTAAACTGGATACATGAAGGCTTTTCAACAAACTTTAGCCTGAGGAAACTCAACACTCCTGGTTATAGAACACGATGAAGCTTAGAAACATTTTAAACCCAATATTTATTCATCACAGTAAGGACAGTAGAAGTTTGATTTATTTGTAAAAAAAAGCATTCGCCTCTTAATATCTTCATTCGTTATATTAAAGAACTTTACAAAATTTTGTACTTTTTACATAAATTTAAGAACAAAGTATTCACGAATTCGCAGTATAGATCAAATTAGAGGTCAAAAAGTTATTTCAATTCTTATTCATGCGAATAAATAAAAAGGTAACTGAAATAAATGTAGTTGAATGCATGTAAAAGATAAAAAATGAATGAAAGGTTAATATAGAAAGGAAAAATGATCTCTATACGAAATCGTACCTTGTTATAGAAAGAGGCAACTCATTGATCAACAATGAAAGATTAAATAAATGACAACCAATGGGAATTGAGTTCTTATAAAATCTAATTCAGAATCTTCAAAAATAATTCACATTTGAGATTTTTAAAAATGATTAATAAAAGAATACTATTTTTTTTAAGATTTCAATCCTCAAAATATATAAAAAACCTAGTGTACATTTGAATAAAGCGTTTCCTTACTCTATCAAATATCTAAAAATTTGTAATACACTAATGAGAAAAACAATTCATTGGAATAAGGATAAAGTGAGTAATATAAAAGTATTTTTAATTTTTTTTTAAACACAATATCAATACAATTATTTATTTAATTAAAAAAGGATCTCAATATTGTTTCTATGCTAAAGGAAAAGCATTGCACTCTTGCCAGTTACATAAAAAAGAATAAAAACAAAAACAGAGGAATATTATAGCTGAAGAAATATTACAATATGTCTGTTACATATAACATTCTGAGTTGTGAATATTCGATGTAAATTTTCCAAAATATAAATAAATTATTCACAACAGTGATAAATAAATTGAATATACAATACTATATAAACCTAAAACATGCATAAAATATAAACTAGAAAAAATCATATCTAAAATATTATATTTCTATATATATATATATATATATTTGTGATACACACAAATATATTTATTTGAAAAAAAAAATTTTTTTCTTTGAAAATAATATTTTATATTCTCCGTAATTAGGTTTATTTGAGAAAAACACAAAATGAAATATATTTTTCAGACTTATCTAAAAATATTCAGTTGGTTTTATACCAATAAGCAACACACAAATTGAAACATAAATAATAGGTAAAAAATAAATATACAATCATTTTATTTTACTACTCTATTTATGTATATTCTAAAGTGAGAATTATTTTTTCATTTAATTATCTGAATGTGTATTTTTTTTCTTTCTGTCTATCATTGTACATATTTTCCAAATTAGAGCTGAATGTAGTTGTGTTTATGACTGAAAATGATCTATTTGAAAAGTTTTGTTCAATACAATGATTATTATGAATAATCATATTTTTAAACGAAAAAACATGGTGAAGGAAGACGAGTTTCTTTTAATGATGCATAGGTCTTCCTTCACCATGTTTTTTCGTTTAATTTCAAATCAGGAAGAATTCTTTATATATATTTAAATCATATTTTTTATATTTTATTATAACTAAGAAAATATATTTTCCACTTGCATCAATTGTATATGTACACTGTATTATTTATCCGGTACTACTATGGACAAACTACTACTGTGCCCTCACAAAACACTTGTTTCATTTCAGTTGGAACCAAAGGGAATGGTTTTATTTGAGAATATAAAATATTGTGATAAAATAATATTCAAATATATCCTATATGCATATATATATGTTGTAATATATTTCAATATATATTTGAGATATCCATATACAATACAGAACGGAAGAATAAAGTTTGATTGAGAGTCCGCCGACGCCCAGAAGGGTAAAAAGGTCTTTAATTACACAGTCGGGACAAACATAGTCTGTTGACAAACAGTTCCCCTCTGTCTCTGAAATAGATTAGACCCACTGGACGGCGCAGACCACTCTCTGAGGTGACATCCAACATACCTCGTCCTTTTGTGCAATCCCATTCACGCCTAAAACTACTTTGATCATTGTGGCCACCAATTATACCACTACATATATATATATATATATATATATTTATTTATTTATATATGTGACAATATAGTGATAATGTGGGGAAAGGGAAATAATCACGCCACAAATTGGTAGAGGAATTTGGAAGTCATCCGAGAGAGAGGGAGCGCCACCGCTGAACGACCGTTTGTGTGGCCACCACCCCCCCCCCCCCCCCGACTATCCAAAAATAGTCCCCAGGTGTTGACGGGCGGCCCCCATTTGCCGCCCCTTTGGAATGTCGCTGCTGTCTCAATTTACCGGACTTTACATCCCATCTCTCTCTGGGATGGCTCTAGGTTTGTTTTATTATTCCTGGAAGAGTATATATTATGACATATATATATGTTGTGATGTGTTTATCCTGTTGAATGACTGTAGTGTGGCATGTTGGTTAGATGCAGTCGTTGTGGCCTCAATGTTCAGAGTGGTTTTGAACGTGAATGAATTACACAAAAGGACGTGGCATGTTGGATATCATCTTATAAAAAGCGAGATAGCAAGAGCTGGCAACTGGACGCCGGACGAGAGTGGGTCTTATCTATGTTTGAGCAAAGGGAGGCACTCCTGAGAATCCGACTATGTTTTTTAACGGATTGGCGGTGCAATCGTAGAACTCCCTCCTGTCTGGCGCCGGCTGTCACTCAATCTCATTTTATTATTTCGTTTTGGTATTACACTATAGTTATATAACATATGGGGATATAGGTATAAATTTGAAATATATTCCAACATATATATATATATATATAGCTTTGTAATCGACCCGAAGTCGCTAGTTGCGACGACGGTCAATAGATGTCTGGTTTTAGACGTCTATTTTGACGGGAGAGGCGATCCTTGTCTCTTTAGATCAATTTCCACCCGGCAAAATTTCCATCTATACATATATATATATAAGTAAATAAAGAAACGCAGCCCTTGATGCTTATTTTTATTTACTTATAAATCGTACAGGGCTTTTTCAATTGATATATATATATATATATATATATATATATATATTTGAGTGTGATGAAAAATCATTTTGGAAAATAGAAAGAATATCAGGTGTTTATATTAAAAACAAAAATGACATATACTGACGGCTTACTTGAGCATTTCAGATGGCAGAGCGCCATTTAAAATGTCTATGTGAACGGTCAGGATATATATATATTTCGAATATAGATCAACCCATATTATCAATGTAAAAAATAAGGTTTATTATGGATTCAATAATTTTATTCATTCAATATTTCGATGAACCAATCGAACATCTCTTTTACAAGAACGCATATCGTAGATGGTTTTATCGCCCAATAATCTTGAAGCGCGCGAAGGTTTGTGCGTTTCAAAACAAAAAAAAACTTAGTAAAGGATGGACAATTCATTTATCGCACCGGGCGCTAAGTATTGGTAAATAAAACTTATTAGATCCAAAATAATATTATTATTATTTTTTGCTTATCCCTAGTACACGTAGTACAGGCCATGATGATCATGGTGGGTAGAAGTAGGCGATTGCATTTACTGTAAGTGCATTACATGTCTACACATGTGAAAAGCAGTTCGAATTTGCACTTACAAAAATAATATTTATATAAAAAAGGCTATATATACAAATACTGCTCAGAATTATAAATATTGTATAAGTAAATAGTTAAAAACAATTATCGATTTATAATTTATGTTTAATTTATTTTTAAAATATTGTGGTGCCATCAAGGGGGAACATTATCAATAAGCAAATTATCTAATAGAGCAAATGCAGCCTACAAATCATATACAAGTATATATATACTTGTATGTTATAAAAATATGATTCGAAAATTCAATTTATAGTTTCATAACTAGCTACAAACAAGGTCCTATATTACAAATTACTTTAAAACAAACTAAAATCAATATAGAAGTTATTATCAAAAATTATAATCTCATAATGTAAACATCTAAAATATAAAGAAAATTAAATATACCTCTTTTAGAAAATTTTGGGAAGTGTAAACAGTGATCTAAAGAGTTGTGTGTAGAGAAAATTAATTAAAAAATGTGGAGACTAATTAAAAATAAAGAAGGGACTCGTGCTGATCTCTCTGTATGGGTCGCAAGATCCTGGATTAGAGAGAAGATCCCAAGGTAAAGCCTTGTGTCGCAGGTGCCCGCCTGGATGACTAATCTTTAGGTTTGGGGCCATCTGTCTTTGATGGAGGCATTTCAACATTAGGAAAGCGGTGGCCTATTTAGATTGCTTTTTCTTATCTCTTTCCATCCCACTTTCTTCTTTCTTTCCATTTCCCTATACATATAAATCAAGCATACATATCTATCGAAATTGCTTTATTTTAAAGAATATTTTATGCATTCGATTTTTTTTTTTTCAAATTGAAAGTTTTTAGATTTTGAAAAATGATTTGAAATGAACACACTTTTCATGTGTTTTTTTTTTTCGAATACGAAAAATTCGTTTTTGAATATGAAACTAATTTTCGTTGAATGTATTTACATATCTAAATTCCTATTTTGTCCGATTTTGTGTCGTTTGTATTTAAAAACTTAAGCAATTTTAATTGAATAATGATTATTGTATATAGGTTTTTATGCCTTTTTTTACAGTTTTTTCAATCTCTCTCTCTCTCTCTAAATATGGATATAAATTTAGATGAATATATAAATAGTTGATATTAATCTATTTATTTACAATATATTCAGTAAAAATATCAAAAGTATATATCAAAAACCTTTTAATCTCTAGCTTTCGGGCACCGTAAAATGGTATTTTTTTTTCTCCTGTAGAAGGGCGTTCGTGCCCAAAAGCTAGATGTTTAAAGGTTTTAGAAAATTTACTTTTCCCTGGGGTCCTGATATTTTTATTTCTTATTGATACAAGGGATTATTTTATTCAATACATTTATAATTATAAAATACAAATAGGAATTGATTTTTGCTTATCCCTATGTACACCCGATACAGGCCATGATAATCATGATGGGCAGAAGAAGGCGACTGCTTAACGGAGTTGATGATCTAGTGGTATGAAGCATTTCGACAACCACAACCCTGAGTCTAAAATTCCTAATTTGGAATATTTTCTGAGAAAATCTCCTAAATGGTCTCATGTTTAGGTAAAAGACCAACACTACCAGTAAGTGAAAGTCTTCTTCTTTCTTATCTTCACTTAATCATATCAAGATATCAAACTTGTAAAGCATGACAACCATCATGATTAGGTGAAGTAGAATGCGTCTGCCTTTGTCATCAAGACTGGGAGCACTACTCAGTGGCAGGCGGACTTAGCTCCAAAAGAAATGGCCGCCTCTGACATGAGGAACAGACGCCATGTGCAGCTGCTCCTAACATGGAGTACAAACGCTGCTCATCCTGTATCCCTGGATTAGGAGTCCTTACAGGGTACTATCAGCCGGGCCAGCTGAGCCCAGGTTTTTTAGCGAGCTTGTTACTGCTCCCCCTCCTCCTTTTTCATCCGGGCTTGGGACCGGCAAAGGCGGAGTTAGGCGGAGTAAGTGAAAGTAATAAAACGGAGCTTTGGCAAACTTGTAAGTGCAAATGTCGGACTTCTTTCTACTGGTGTAGTCATGTGGTTTATTCACAGTAAAATCAGTCGCTACTACCTGCCATGACATCATGGCCTATTCGACCTGTATATATTAGGTATAATAATAAAATACAATAACATATTAATATACGTATTCTAAACAAAATGTATTTTAAAATTTCTACAATTATTATAAGTTTCAAAATAATTATTTCAAATATTGATGTCTTATATTTTTATTATTTAGGTATCGAATTTTTACATATGTTGTGGTTGTTTCATATAAATTGATATTATATTTTTATATATCAAAAATAAAAAGGCATATCCTGATCAGGCTCTCGTGAGCATTTCTAGATGGTAGAGCGCCATCTAGTGGAACAAAAATAAATAAATAAATTAATATCAACACCTGACTCTTTATTATTGTTTTTTCACTTATATATATATATATGTGGCAATATAGTGATAATAATGTGGGGAGAGAGAAATAAGGAAACCACAAGTTTGGAAAAGGAATTCCAGGCAACCAGCGAGAGAGAGGTAGCGCGAGGGTAAGTTACCGCTGAACGACCGTTCGTGTCGCACACCACCCCCCAACTGTCCAAAATAGTCCTGAGGGTTTCAAGAAAAGGCCCCCCTCCGGAATGTGGCCAGTGGCCCAAAATGGCCGTACTTTAGCTACCTTTTATCTACGTCTCTCTCTGATTGACTGTAGGTTTACTTTATTATTCCTGGAAGAGCATACATTATGACATATATATATATATGAAAAATAGTACAAATGCAACATTGTACTGGGATAAGGTGCGTAGAAAGGGGTAATTGGCCAATTCTGGAATAATTAAAAATCAACGAGAATATTTGATATTTATTCCGATAGATGGCGCAAGCCATCAGCAACTTTCAGTTGCACGATAAGGAGGTGCCTTTTTCTTAATAATATATATATATATAATTGAAAATGAATATATTGGATCAAAATAAATTTTATTTTACCAATATTTCAGTTGGCTGAACGCCAAACTTTATCAAGGTGTTACAACATATTTAATGTGTGTCAACAACAAACTCAGCGCAACACAACGTCAACAGAATTAAGCTTTAAAAACATTTTGTTATATTCAAGGGGGAGGGAAATTTTTTTGATATATATATTTATATTATGGACAAAATAAATTTTGTTGAACATGGGTGTGAATATTTTGAAAATTAACAACAACGTCTATTTTATATTCATAATCATTCGTACTATGTGTAAAAATATATATATATGTATATATCATTCAACTTTCTACATTCATATATCAGTATAATATCTCAAAAAGTGTCCAATATGTAAAATTGTTAAGGAGAAGAGAAGGGGGAGTTTAAAGAAATAATTAGATTGAGCGCGCAGTCGTGCCAACAAAATGTGCAGCCACTGCAGACGAGCCAAGGGCTGGAAAGCCAACATGGATGCTTGGAGCAGCATGGAGCAATTAGTAGGGCACACACACAGAGGTTGGTCGTGTTTGCGGATAAATGTTGACATCTTGGAACAGAGCCAGCTCCTCTGGGCAGCGCGCCCAGCTTTCTTTACAATTGCTGGACGTTTTAGCCGTGGTTTGACAGCCTTCGTGATGTATCCCTCTACTACCATGGACCGTAAATGTCATTAGGTACTGATGCGCCAAATATGGGTTCCGCATTTTGATTGCAGCAAGATTTCATATTAATATATAGAAGATATGATTAACTTCTAGTTATAATATATATATATATATATATATAAAGAGACAAGGGTCGCCTCTCCCGTCAAAATAGACGTCTAAAACAGACGCCAGAGGCGACCCTTGTCTCTTTAGATCATTTTCCTCCCGGCAAAATTTCCATCTATATATATATATATTCAACAAAGATGCATATATTGGATTTATAATTATTTTATTGTTTCAATATTTCGAGGGGAAATTCGCCTCTTTTTATCGAGGATGTTTGTGTTTTTCACTAAAACATGCGAGCACGCATACACCACTCTCGTTCTACAAGGCCAATGAATTATAGCATGAAAAACACAAACATTCTCGATAAAGAGAGGCGAGTTGCCCCTCGAAATATTGGAACAATAGAATAATTATGAATCCAATCTATGCATCTTTGTTGAATATAATTTAATTATGGATTGCTCAATATATATATCATAATATATTAATTATAATTTGGAAACTGGGCATCAAACAACGAAGAATTAAATGACATTTTGTTTCTTATAGAAATTCCATCCAATAGGTTATTCAATAGGCCCTAGCCACGAGAAATCGCAGAAATAGCTCTCTGAGAATTGCAAACCTTCCAAAAGCTACTGGATCACTCACGATGACAGTGACACAAGTGCGATTCACTAACAATCTAAATTAGAAAAGATCGCATAGAACTTAGGTTTATATAAGTCGTCCTCTACCTCAATATGATTATATATATATACGCTTAACATGTGTAAACATAATATTTAAAATAACAAACAAAAGGTCAGGTGTTGATATTAAAAATAAAAAGGCAAATCCTGACCAGGAGCACATTGCTTTCAGATTGCAGAGGGCCATCTAATGCATTAGAAATCAACTAAAGATTGATTTAGCATGTTCCCTGATATTTGGCCAGGCCAATATCTTGATATATCAAGACAGGCCATCCACGAACGCGTTTCGCGCTGTTCCCCCTTGTCTAAATCGATGTTTTAGCTGATTTCTGTTCCACACTAAATGGCGCTTTGCCATCTGGAAGGCACATGTGCTCCTGGTCAGGATATACCTTTCTTATTTGTAATCTATATATAAAATGATTTACCTCAGTATATAGATAGCCATGCGCGCCTATGTGCTTTCTGTGAAGAGAGGAATAAATAGAATAATTATTAGAATATTGTATTTAATTGATCAACTGTGTTTTAATTAATATTCTTTAAAACACATTTGATCGATCAAATACATTAAACTAATCTCTCTTCACAGAAAGCACATAAGCGCGCATAGCTTTCTCTATAACTAAAGTTCGAATCATGTAAAACATATGGTTTTTAATTATAATCTTCTTAAAATGTTCTTCTGGAACATTCATTCATCTAAGTCGGTGTGCGTTCGGAAGTGTAAAAAATACTTTTTTTTTTTTAAAGATGAAAAATTTCTGTATCTTCATCCTTTATAAAAATATTGTTTACTAAATGAATAAGATTACTACATATAATTTTAAATTTTTTAAATCGTTTGCTTTTCTTGAATTCAATTCCTGTCAATTCTCCAAAATTTCCTCTTTAAGGATAATTGAATATCTCAGTTAATAAGAATTCAAATGAGAGAATTGAGAGAAAGAGAGAATGGTTATATATATAATATAGGATTAAATTTAATACCATTTTTATATAGAAAAAGGCTATTATTATGTTAATATATTTTGTTAACGTAAAATCAATATATTATAGCTTTGTTTTTACAGGGAGGAGATTGGTTTAAAGGTTTTTAGAGAGCTAATTAAAGTTTTATTGGGTAACGGGAGAATGTATGCTTACCGTAGACTTTAATTATCCCAACGTTGTAAAACTAACACTTGCTGAAGAAAGGGTTAGGCCTAACCTCCAGAAAGGAAATAAAATTTAATAAAGGGTCAAAGCAAAATGAAAAAAAAAAGGTTTAAAAAATCTTTTTCCCAATCTTGTTAGAAATTTTAATCAGCTGTCAACTTTTATTTTGGAACTTTTGGTTTTATAAATGGCTTATATTTCAAAACGAGTTTTCTTTTATCCTATTTGGGGAGTAGAATGTCTAATGGGTGTTGATTGATTTGTAGAGGCAAACCTAAATCAACGATTAATAATTGTGAATATACTTTTATAAAAAAAAAAATAGTTTTCGAATTTTAATTTTATTGGAAATTTTCAATCTACATTTTGGCTAT